>BQKZ01001488.1:33928-48533 GCA_036244855.1 Temnopleurus reevesii
GGGGGGGGGGGGGGGGGGGGCGAAAGGGCTGTGAGAATGTGGGAGCCGATGGCAGCGCCCCCCCCCCCCCCTTCCCATCTTCCCTGCCCATATCAAGCGATTTGTTCGTGAGATCGTTTTTGTCTGTTTTCCTCCTAGTCAAATCATTCTAACCCTCCTTGGGAATTTAAAGGATTTGCCCCAGCTATTTTGTGTAAAAAAAAATGTAATAATATACGGATGGAAAGGAGGTTGAAATGAGCAAAAAGGTAATCATCGTCTATTTAGTGGTATAGGAAGACAAGGTGAGAAGAAGGACTCTGGAGAGGAGGAAGAAGAAAAAACTGCTAGCTAGAAGAAATAAAATGTGCATAGAAAAGGAAGGACGATAAACAGAGATAGAGGTAAGCGGGAACTAAAAGGAGTTGTAGGTGGGATAGACAAGAGGAGGGGTGTTAAGCCCCGTTCACATAGGATCCCGGAAGCAACACGATTCACCCCCACTCGTTGAACATGCTGAGGCAGTTAACTGTGAATTAACAAAGAGTCGGGGTGAACCGTGTTGCTTCCAGGGTCCTATGCGACCGGGGCTTTACGGGAAAGGGATCCGTATGGAGAAAGAGCAAAAGCTCCTTGATATTGGCTCCTCTGGAATAAATGACTATTGATGTGTATCAATAATTGAGCTTGCAAAAAAATTAGAGGAGTTGGTTAGAAGTTGTTTTTAATGGCATACACGAGTAGGATATTGCCTAGATAGTGGAGGTCGATAAGTAGTAGCAGTAGCAGCAGTAACAGTAGTAGAAGTAGTAGTAGTTGTAGTAGTAATAGAAGTAGTAGTAGTAGTAGTAGTAGTAGTAGTAGTAGTAGTAGTAGTAGTAGTAGTAGTAGTAGTAGTTGTTGTAGTAGAAGTAGTAGCAGTAGTATAAAGTAGCAGTTGCATTAACAGTGCGTAATCAGGGGTAATAGGAAGAAAAGAGGAGGGAGGGGGAGAAGCTGTGATGGTGGTGATGGTGGTGGTGGTGGTGGTGGCAGCTGAGGCGGTGTATTGGATTGGTGATGGAAAGAAGAAGTAGTAGCGGATGAGTTGATGAATGGGGCAGAAAAATATTAGCCGAAGTTGGAGGAGATCAGGAGGAAGGGGCGGGGATAGAGGACAAAGTGCAAAATCTATATTCAAATGCTCTATACATGCACATATACAAAAGCGCCTCGATGTCAGAATAAAAACTCCTTAAATTAATTAGTTTTATTTGAAGTTTGCTACCTATATTGCCTGATAGATATTGGGGAATTCCTTTCATAATCAGAGCTGCATTGCATAATAATCGATCTCTAATGGTAGTAGTGGGGATAGTACGTGGTGGTGGTGGTGGTGGTGGTGGTGGTGGTGGTGGTGGTGTGGTGGTGGTGGCGGCGGCGACAGTTGTGGCCGGTAAGAGAGATGTAAAAAAAGAGGAGAGGGTGAACTCGGGAAAGACGGGGAACTATATAGGGATCTACTATAAAAATCATATGGATGAGGAGGATAAAGAAGGATTTAACATTATTGGGAATGGCTTCGGATATATAGATTTTGTTACTTGTATATCAAGTGAATACTAGCTTTAATTCCCATCTCCATCCCAGGAATTATGACTAAAAAATCATACTTTTTAGGAGCTACCAACAGCAAATAATGCGTGCATAGAGATATGCCATAATCAAGTAATCCGACCTACTATGATCATGATCATTGGTTAGAACATTAACTTGTGATTCATAGTGTCATTATTGAATAGGCGTGCCTTGCAGGTCATTTGTAAACAATGGTTAGCATGATACCATCAACCTTGGCCGCTACTTCCCATTGCATTGCTCAATCGTGTGCTGATCCTTATCTTTTCAATTTCATGACCTTAAATGTCAACAGTGTCAATTTAGTCTTAATTAAAAAACCTTAATCATGTAAAGGTTCAATATCAAGGTTTTAGTATGGCCATCCATATGCTTCATATACAGTTTAATCATTTATCTGTCTAATTTTTGTGAAGAAATAAGTTACGGAGAAAATATAAAACCGAATAAAAACAAAATAAAATAAAACAATACTTCATTCTAGATCTAGCTAAGCATTACAGTATGATCACAAAGACTAACAAATGATGCTGACGACTCTTTGGAAAGAGAGCTCCGTGAATTCTTATGAATGTTACATCTTATTTGCGTTTGAAAATGCAGTATGGAGTTTGTGAACCATTTCATCACACGGTTCAACACTTTGAGGACATTTCTGACCAATCTCAACACAAGACAACGAATATTAAGTATCATTTGCAGTCTTTTTGTCATTCATCTTTGCATTCTGTCTTTTGGCCTGACGCTAATCCTTACTTGTGGGACCGGGCTGGGGGTGTGGTGCGCCCTGCAACTTCGCCAAAGACCAGCTGTGTTTCAATGGGACAATGCAATTCCATTCTTACCTCACATTGCAAAACAAAGACCATTGTACAGAATTGAACATGGAAAAAATGACGGTGTGGAGAAAACAATATCAATGCCGCAGTCCCTAGCTCATCAAACCATTTTGCACTCTGAAACGAGCGAGTATGTTCGGTTGATGATGCGTGATTTTGTCATGGCATGGTATAGAATTTTAAGCGATGATGATCAGTTCTCACACAATGTGTTTTGTCATTTCAAAGATATGATCAAGAATATTAATGCCAGAGTAGTACAGGTCGATCAGAGAGCTTTTCTTTGCACTCTTCTCCACGAACTCCGAGCCCATGTTGACATCTTCCGCAGACTGCAGACAAGTCGCACACGTTTGGCGAGTAAATCAAGTAAACTTGGGCGTTCGGCTAAGAAGCACTCAATTGTATCAATTTACGAGACCTTTGCAATCCTACACCCTGCTTTGCAGAGTGAGGAGGTTGAAAAAGAACACCTATCGCAGCTTACCAACACGTTAATTCTTGCTCTCTTGCCGTCTGATGTGATCCATTGTAGCAGCCTTGTCTTCCTCCTCCAAGACATCTTGATCAACAATGTCTTCCAGCCTTTAGTGCAACTCATCTCGGATCCAGACTTTTTGAATGAAGCCTTTATTCTACTATTAATCGATGAACCTCTAGGACAAGAACAAAACCATTCCAATGCAGGAGAAAAAGGAAGTTCAATGTCCAAAGAGAAACCTGAAATATCTAGCATTAGTTCCACATTTGATACTGAGCAGGAAGCGACTAAATATGAGAAAGATCCTACAGGTACAACACCCATTGAATCTGCAGATGATGATAAAGACAAAGTTGAACCTCCGAAGTCTGTCAAAGAAGAGTCTCGGGACAAATCGGAAGACATTCAAGTTTCAGAAAGAACTGAAACTAGTTTAATTGGTCAAGACACTGAGGCAACTAGCATACCTCAAGTCTATATGAGAGATGAAATGGAGAAAACACCTGAGAAAGCCAACATTGTGAAGAAACCAGTTTCATCACCATTTGAAGTCATCGAGCCACCACAGTTCGCCATTCCCATGCCAATGACTATGCTGGAAGCAAGCACACCAATATCCGTACCAGCCACTGACGCAACAGGAAATGACCAAAATGAAAGAAGTGAAAAGATGGATAGTCCAGGATCTCCTGGTCTGACGATGACGGTCAAGACTCATCGAAGATCCGCATCCACAGGTTCCAACATGATCAACATGCAGACTCCGGTGTCTACCCAGTCTGTTGGGAGTGTCGTAGATAGTGTCATCAGCAGTATGGCAACAGATAATTACATCCAGCCATCAAACATTGAGGGCATGAGGTCGTGCTTCAGTGCGAACTGCCTCACGGACCTCTGCGACATTGTTCCATTGAGCCAGGAATCCTTAGCAAGTGCTAGTATGCACCAGTCTGCTTCTTCCCTGGGAAGTTCTTCTGATCTATCTTCAAGTCTTCCTTCCAATTCCAAAATGGACGGAGAGGAGCAGCAAGACACAGATGGGCTTGCAGGGAATAGAGATGAGCTTCACCCAAGTACTTCTCAAAGCAGTTCTCCAAGTCATAGGTAAAGACAAAAGACTTGTGTGATTTGTGGATTTAGTTACCTTTCAATCTTGTTTACTATACTTCAAATGGAAGAGCTTCTCTGATAGCTATTTAAAACTACCAATTTCAGCACAGGACAGTGATTGATCACTTGAAAAAAATGTATTTCTCTTCTTTCAAGACTATTTATATTTCAGTGCTAAGCTTGAAATATTGAAAGTATTAAGTTGAATTGATAATTGATATACTTGCATACAATTTTTAGAGCATTTGTCAATTTCTCTGGTTGCTATAATTTATATTTAAAAAAAAGTTAAGTTGTTAATCCCAATTCTTTATTAGAGCTCCTTTCTCTTGAAAAATATAAAGTATATGAATATGTAGTAAATCTCATCACCCGTAATGCTACCATTGATTTTGATTCTTTTTATGGGGAAATTAGGAGAGAGAACCTCTATTTTGAACTTCCTATGAGTAGCAGTCATCACAGCCTGTGCCTTATTTCATTTCAGGAATCCGCTCCTGAGAAGCACAACTGCACCAGACCTGATTGAGAGTCCTCCAGAGACCATCCTGCGCCCTCCTACCAGTGGAGACATTCCTCTGGAGTGGTCCACCTGGCGAGTGAACAACCTCTCAATCCCTACTACCAACTGGATAGGAGATCCCAAGGGAATGAGACCGTTCGTCTATTTCATCATCAAGGTAATTTATGTACATAATTGGTGAATAAAGTGGATTTGCCCTTAAAAGAAGTTTGACTCTGTTTAATAATCAACCCCTCTCCTCTTATTACCTTGTATCTCAGAAGAAAAAAAAACAGCCCAAAGCAGCCCTCAGAGTTTAGATCCATCAAATATGAAGGTTAGATCCTATTTGATATTGTATTTTACTCATTACTGCATTCGTGGGAAAAAAACCCTCTCCTATACTCCCACCCTAACCTGCTCTCAACCCCTAAAAAAAAATGAAGGGTAAAAAAAGAGAAAGAAGGAAATAGGAAAAAAAATAGTTTCAGACTATATTTCAGAAAAGGAATAAATTGAGTATATTGGTGCAATCTTTAAATCGGTACCATAAAAGCAACCAGTTTTAGGGAATAGGTATGATATTGATAAGAGAAATAAGAGAGAACCCTTTAATTGAAATAAGGCACTGCTTTTGGAGGTCACTATTCATCCTTAGAATGTGCAAGTCTTTGTTTCTTCCTCCACAGTACGACCTTTTGAAGAAGCCTACATTATCTGATGACCTCAACACAGCATACAGCAGTAAGAAAGAGATGGAGGTTAGGCGACATTATCGAGAGTTTGTCAACCTGCATGCTAGAGTTACCAGCAATCGGCACCTCAGAAGAAGCATGAAAGGTGACTAAAGTAACAATTTTGTATACATTTAGTTTAATGTTTATAAAGAAACAAATCATTTCAAAGTTTTGTTTTTGAATGAAAAGATGAGAAGTAATATTCCCCAGGGTTTTTCATTGATATTAAGATAAGAATAGAATGCAATTTAAGGTTTGTTTTGTCTTCTTTTAAGTAAGAAATTCTAGAGGTGTATGAATAACATACATGTAATGCAAGAATTTCTGTCAATGACATTGATTTGTAAAGTGTCCGACAGTGATTCCTTGAAAAACAAGTGTTTTGATGAATTTACAGATTATGTCATGATAAGGGAATGCATTATGCCCTATATGGTCACTAACATGGATTATACAGTGTCACTGAAATCATGGTAAGATTGCTGATATTAGGATTGTTGAACTCATAAGCATTTCATATGAAATGTTCCTACATCAGTACGGCAAGTGTTAATAATGTGTTTTCTGGTTTGTAGGTATTGTGAACTTTCCCAAGCAATCCATGTTACCTCTCACCAGACCTACTCCTGCTATGGAAGAACAGAAGAGGGTTTCCTTGGAAACATATCTCAAAGTAAGTCAAAACCTTTCTTTTGAAATGCTGTTGAAACAGCATTTGACAACTTTGCGCCAAGTATGATGCAAAATATAGTCTTCATTGATACAAATATATCAATGACTTGCGGCATTATTAACTAAATGAACATTATGAATATGTATCCATTGACAGAATAAACATCAACCGTTACTAATTTACAACAACAAAAAAAGAAGCAGGATCATTACAAAATCAAGAATTTGTACTCCAGACCATAATGTTGGTATTACATATGCCATACCTTCGTAACAGATGCAGGGCATTACAAATGGAGACCTATGATTCTAACATCATCATTGACCATAATTGTGCGTTGTTTTTAATAATGAAATATGCATTAATACGATATTGAATGCAGACCCCCCAGGATGAGTGAAATTACTCCTGCACCCCATCAAGTGCGCCTCATAAGTACCTGGTTTATCTTTTAATGGTCTCTGCCTATTGCAGTTGATGTCTAATGGGATTTCTTTGTTGATTTTCTCATTAACAGCAACTACTCAGCCGTCCAATCATCCACAACAGCAGAGAGATGGCAGAGTTTCTAGCGATTGATGGGGATGGTCACATCGAGTTTGTCAAGAAGGCTAGCAGTCGAGCACTCAGGATCGATAAAGTAAGATCTCTTGTAAAGAAGAATATTTCATACATAGGTTTAAACCAATAAAGATGGAGGGGCAAGTGTGATTCATGCTACATATACTCATTTAAACCCCTCCACGATGGCTGCAATACCTTTCCACCATTAATGAGCTTATATGTAGCTCATAGCTTTTTAGTTTTATCTGCATTTTGGCTTCATTAGTAGATGCTGCATTAATACATCCTACCATAGCACTCCAAAAATATTTTATGTAGTAATTGCACTGTTGTATTGTTATTTACATTTGTTGCCTTAAAGTGTTTTTATCTTGCTCCTCCCAACTTTTTTATGTACGGGTGTGATTCAATACAACTATTGCTCGCCATTTGGTGTACAAAGAATGTTCCATTTTTTGCCATTGATATTGGAAGTTTAGTCCTCATCTTTAATCTCTTTAAGATATATTTTCAAATCGATATGAGGGATAGTTTTGATGTATCTTATGAATTAATGTCTTTTTTTTTCTCATCCTAGCTCCTGAAGCATCAAGTATCAGGCATTGTTGGAACGCTAAAAACCATCCTTCCTGAACGGGCATCCATATTGAAGACCTCCTTGCAGCAGAACCCTTCCATCCTGCCACCTCCCAGCCAATCAGTCCCGCCGAGTCATGTGGTACAGTCACATGACCAGAACCGACCAATGGTGGATGAGACGAGTCAGGGTGTGACGAGGATGCAGCCTGTAGGAGGGGAGGACCAGTGGGACTTTGGTGGAATGGCAGATTCTAGGATCCGACTCTTTGGTTTGGATGAAATGAAAGAGGTGAGCAAATATGTCACTCTTTTTATCTTGTTTTGATTTTGAACCCATATTACAAGTAAAACATGTACCTTGTAAAGAATTTCATTTTAGTTTAGCCTTCTTCAAGTGAGAACCATCAATGATACTTCCATTGGATATATTTTGAATTGTTTTTGATATGTAAGAAATGAACAAACGTCTTCATAGATTTTCCGTTATTAGTTATGACTTGTGTCAAATAAAAGAGGAGGAAATATTAATTTTACATGCTTGATTTTTCATAGAAAATTACAATTTTTCTGAATAATGAGAAGAGGTATTGTTTTTACATTAATGTTGGAATATTTTCTTTTTTTAATGTAATTTGTTTTGAACATCATTTTAGGGGTGGTTCCAAGACAATACCATTAACAGCCAACATTTAGTTTTCTTTTCTTGTTTCAATACTTAACATTAGTCCCATGTACAGAGAGTTATGAAGTTCCTCGTCAGTCAGAAGCAGCAGCAGTTCACCAAAGACATGCCTCCCTCATCCCCTCTCCTGATGGACCTTGACAAGGTGTTCCTTGGTCCTCGATCCGAAGGTGATGGATCCGACACCCCTAACGATCCCCACAGGGAGGAGGAAGGAGTGAAGTCCAAGATGAGGGCGGGGTCCAAGGATAATGTGGATGTCTACGAGGCCATATTTGGAGTGATGAGTGAAGCGCTTCTCAACAAACGCAGCTTTATTCTGGATGAAAACCTTCAAGGGTCGTTGAAGATTTTGATTGGAGATCTGATTGATAAGTAAGTTGGCTGGTCATTATCTTTGTTTATATATCACAACAAATTATTTGCATATTAGTGTAAAGGTATATCTTCAAAATTCAATTCACTGGTAACTAAAATGTAAGCAATGTTTATATTTCATCCATTTTTAAGGTTATGTGATAAGGAAAGGGCTAGAATTTTCATAGCTGTCACCTAAAATCTGTTATATTTTTCTGAAGGGTTATGAAATCTGTTGATGTCAGTGATTAACTATCATGCCTTTACATATCAATTACAACACCCTTTCATTATTTGCTTACATTGACGGGAGGAGACATTTGCGGAATTCAGCTACCTCTGTGTGCATTACAAGCAAAAAAGATTTCCCAGAAATAAGCACTGCAGAAAGTCCATACTTGTGAATAAAAGACACTTTGTGAAGAGGCAGATGCCATGCGTTTTAGTGTTGCTGTATTCCTTATTGTTCACTGATAGCTTGTCACTTTTGTACCCCCTCATGCAGCAAGCATAAAATTAAGAGCATTTAAAATGACATACCGATTGAGGTTCATTGGTAGCAGGGTAAAATGCTTTTTATGCCTCCGCCACCGTAAGGTGNCTACCTCTCTCTCCTCCGTGAGCTCCTCTGGCCTGACGGTGTATGGTGTCCTAAAGATAGAGAGAACAAGACGGCGGAAGAAATTGCCCAAACTAAAGCTGAGGCTCTGCATGAACTGACTCACAATGCTGCTGCAGGTGATTTCAATTTTTCCAATAAATTGAAAATTAAAAAACGTATTGTACAAATTATAATGTTTTACACAAGGATTCAATAATAATACATGAAATGTGTAGAGCACACATATCCATTCTGCAGAGTACTCAAGGTGCATTTGTGTAACTATTATTACCCTGGCTTTAGCTGTTGCCATCTATGCCAAGGCATTTGTATTTTGTTATTGGATTTCTTCCTAAAGCTGATGCTCTATATAAACTGATTCACTATCCTGTGGGTAATTTAAACCTTTCAATTAGACCTTTTAAAAAGATCACGTTTTGTGTTCGGTATTGCTTGAATGGATTTTAATTCTTGACTTTACCAGAATGTACCAGGTACATCAGCAGAGAGAGAGAGAAGAATTTGTACTTAAAATCGGACCATTTTGAATGTGTAGTAAATTGTCATTTGATGTAGAATGTTCAAAGTGAATCACTAAAACATATAGAGCAGCACTATTTTACATGTAGATTGCCAGCTTGTAACCTTTAGTACTCTTTTCCAACAATGGAAAGTCAGTTTGGCAATATTGCATCAATTGAATTGTTGCAGAAAGAGAACAAAGAATTCCAGTTTTGCCAGTTTGAGGGAGGAACAGATATTTAGTTTTCTTTAAAATAATTCTTGCCCTGAATAGATAAGATTAGAATTCTCTGGAGAAAGAGTTATCGCAGGAATAAGCTTTTTCTACAGTCAATATTAAGTTGAAGCCAGCAATGTAAATTAATCCTTCAATACCAATATCTTCTTTTTCAGCTATCCTAAGTGTTATTCTTGGAGAGAAGAACATTCATGATGGGATCTCACTGGTTTTAGATTCCTTACAAGACCAAGCACTAAACAAGTAAGTATTTATCCTTTATTATTCATTGCTATAGAAAATAAGAAGATATGATATACTGTAATGTCTAGCATGTCTTGTCCAAAATTTAGTAATATGAGATTTGGCTGAATTTTGGAGACTCTAATTTAGCAAACACAGTTGCATAATTTTGAGGAGTATTAAATGTATCAATACATGTTACTGTCATGAGAATCTAATGAAATAATTTGTTTACAATGTTGTGAATAATGGTAAATTCAGGAGAACTTTTGAAGAGTTGTTATTATGTTTGAAATCTTTGTTTTCCCAGTAAATATTTAAGCAAAACAAGAAAACTAACTAGACATTACATCCAGCTATTAGAAAAATCCTGAGACAGGGAACCTTGATAATAGATATTAGACTTCAAAAAGTGTTTCTAATCACAATTTTTTTTTTATCATAATACACTAATGACACTTCAACTTCCATACTTCCATACAACTTCCAACTTCAACTTCAACATCAATAGACAAGTGCTATTAATTTGTGAATTAATCATCAGGGCCCCGTAACATAAAGGTTTGCGATTAATTGCTAATCTGATAGCGATTGATATCAATCGCAAGTCTATGGCAAATCAAGTACTAAAGTTTGCAATCGATTGCTAAATCAAATAGCGATTAATCGCAAACCTTTATGTTACGGGGCCCTGGATCTCATAATTCATCTGTTTCTTTCTTGTTTCTTCCAGGCATCTATTATTTACATTCTTGGATCACGCTATGGATCAACTCATCCCAGAAATACACGACCCAAAGTTCCAAGACATGCTGACTGCTATGCCATGATAACTGACCTCTCGGAATAGTCCTCGGATGTACTCAACCTGAGGTGCACAATCAATTTTCTTTGTTATGCAATCAATGTGATCACAGACAGATACACATATCTCATCTTGTTTTTGTACGCCCAGCATTGCAATCTGAGATGGGCAAATATAAAAGACAAAAAATACGTGATCCAACTGCTACATGCATTGACGAGGCATGTGATGTGAGTATATTCCAACTGTTCTTAAATGGAGGTGCACAATATATTTTCTTTGTTATGCAATTAACGTGATTACATACAGGTAGACATATTTCATCTATTTTTTTGCACTCAACTCGATTACAATTTGAAATGCACAAATACAAAGACCCAAAGTTCCAAGAAAAATTAACTGTTATACCTAGACTAGCTATCTGTCATGAATGTATTTCACCTGTTCTTAAAATGAGGTGCATGTATTATTTTCTATTTTTATGCAATTAAAGTGATTATAGTGATGTCATTCTATGTTTGACATGACTGAAAAAACTAAGATGCCCAAATGTAAGCAATTATGAACACACTTGTGATAAATTTAATATGATCATATTACTGGGAGATGTCCATTATTTACATCTTCCAACACAGCGGAAGCTATTGCATTGCATTTACTAATACACTTATTCTCCTTTTTTTTTGTTCAGTATTTAATATGATCATACACCTCATTGTGCATAATCATGCAATCATTCTTCATAAATTTGTTACCCATTCATCTTCTACACAAATGCTCATGCACAATCATCCATACACCCTAATATGTGTTTGTCTTGAACAAACCAACTGAGATGCATCTTAATACAAACATTCTATCATGCATTCATCTTGAATACAAACTAGATACTTCTTCATTCAATAATTCTATCTTACATTCTTCTTGAATGCAAACTGATGTGTCTTTTCACGTAATCATTCTAACATGAATTTGTCTTGAATACAAACAGACGTGTCATCATTCTATCATGCATTTATCTAGAATGCAAACTGACATGTCTATTCATATTATCATTATATCATGCATTCATCTTTAGCATAGACTGATATGTCTTTTCACTCAATCTTTCTATTATGCAATCATCTTGAATGCAAACTGAGATGTATATTTATACAATCATACTATCATGGCATAGTGCATTTATCTTAGGGCGCATAAAACGAAGCGGCATTCTTTATACCAAAGTTACTGTTTGTGCCTCACAGCTTCAGAGTGAAGATTGAATATAAATTAGTGACTTGGCTTTACATTCCTTTTTATAAGATTTTATAAACATGCTTATTCCAAAGAGTTTTCTATAGAATTTTGAAAATTATTACTTCTTGATGTACTAGATGGTTGGATTCACTTTGGTTTTTTCGCTTATCATGCTTTTTAATGTATATATTCCACAATATCCAGTAACATTCCTTAATTCCTTTTTTTTTCATAAGAATTTTGGATTTTAATACAAGTTTATGAATTTGAGATAATTATGTTGATGTTGGGATTCAGCATATGATGAAGATTGCCCAAGGAACATCAAAATGACTGTGGTTGTTGCTTGATTACCAATATTGATTGCTTTGTAATCACACTTACGAGGAATATATATTCCTTTTGTTGGAAGTAGCAATTATAGATCAATATTACTGAACCCATTATTACCCCTATTATTATATCATGACCCCGTTTGCATCCAATTATATCAGTGGTATAAACAGGGTCTATGATACATGCTATAAATGGAACTCCTAAGTGAGAGTAGTTTTTTGACATTGGACTGATAAAGCTTCAACATTCCTTAAAAAAATATATGAAAATAATTGTGCTAGAAACAGTATAAATTGAAAGTATAATTTATTTTTCTTTTTCTTTCAAAGACAAGTTAATGCATTTATATTTTGCTTTTTCTTTTTTCAAGTATTTTTCATTTCATATATACTCTAAAATTTGTTGCAACCACTTGTAGAATTAATATTAGACTTTATGAACAGCTAAAAATCTTTTTAATAAACCAAATTAGATCATATTATTGTAAGATCAATATTTTACTGATTTATCCTTTTCTTTTCTTCCAAATATGTACTAGTAAAATATATCCATCAAATCTATTTTAATATAGTGCTCCATTTTGCAGACGTTTGCAAATGTTTAATGGTGAAATGTTCTTTTTTTTCTTCGTTATTTTAAGAAACTCTAGATAAAGTACAACCAAACTGTTATTTTATTCAAGTGCATAAGTGTTTCATACCTGGGGAAATGTATTGAAGGTGTGGTTTCTGATAATTATATGGATCAAATTATGGATATGAGATGTTCTAAATTGTAATCCATGTATATTTCATCATTTCTGAAAACAACTTATAGCTCTCAATGACTTGAAATAGGCTTGTTATTCTTGGAAATAGATGGAAGTATACATGGAAATAAGAAGTATTTATGTGCAATTCTTTCCATTTCTTTTATTTTTCCATTTGTTTTAGAATAAGTTTTAATAGTGCAATAATTTTCTAAACATCTCTTTAGATAGAAAAGATGTAAGCTCCTAAAGTCATTTATATGTTGAAGTACAGCATCTGATACGTGTTTTTTTGTTTTGCAATAACCATTATTACCAACAGTTCTAGTGCATTTATAGTTCTTGTGCTGTAGAAAGAGGAAATGGGTGTATCAAAGCTAATGTATGATTCCTCAATCAAGGCAGTTGTATTGATTAAGAATGCTCCAATGGTCCTTTTAATATCAAATGTAGAACACTGAACTATACTCGTCAAATTCAGGTTTAGTCTCTCATAACAGTTAATCATAGAAGACAGTGTTGCTTTGTTTGTGAATGCAGTCTAAATTCGCTATAACGAGGTCTGTTTGGGACCCGAGATATTACCTCTCTAAATTGAAGCATTGTCATATAAGAGTGTTTTATAAAATACCAATAGATATAAGAAATATGACCTGAAAAAATGCCTTGTTATAATGAGAGCCTGCTATATCAGTCTTTATATCTTTATGACGAGGTTGGACTGTGTTACATATTTTACAGCATTGTAATTTTATTTTCAAGAAACTATTCCAACATCTCCTATCTTAATTGTACTATTCACATATAATTGGTTTCAGGAATTTATTAGAGCCAGATGCTATTTTCTATTTAAAAAGATATCAAGTTTTATGTCACCAAGTGCTTTACTATATTTATAAGCTGCATTTAACTGTATAATCATTCCAATTTATATTTTGATAGTCAAATTGATAATTTTATGATTAGAATAGATTACTCTAATTTGCTAACTCATGTTCATCTGAAATAAATGGCATTAATATTGCATGTTCATATATATAAGTACTGTAGTTAGTTATTTTGTTTTTGCAATTAATTTAATGTTAATATGTTTGAGGTCTCTTTGGGTATATGTGAAAGTAGATAATGCTGATGATGATGATGATGATGATGATGATGATGATGATGGTGATGATGATAGTGATTATGAAAATACTGTTAAAGATGATAATGATGATGATGATGATGATTAGGATATTGATGATGATAATGATTATTGCGATAATGAGGATGCAGATGAGGAGGACGAGAATTATAGTATGTATGATGCAAATTAAAGTGAATCATAAAAAAATCCTTTATAATACTGTAATAGGTCCATTTATTTAGCGCAATCACTATATGCATATAGTCTACTGCGCTTGATACTAGGTACCATATTATTACCCTGGCTATAACTGCCGAGCAAGCCAGGTAGGCACTCAAGCATTCCAGGGAATAAATTCCTGCCAGGTACCCATTTTTCACCTGGGTTGAATGCAGCACAGTGTGGATGAATTTCTTGCTGAAGGAAATTAACGCCATGGGTAGGACTCGAACCACGGACTTCTGCCTGAAAGGCGAGAGTCAGAACCACTTTATGAAAAATCCTGAAGGATTCTACTTCAAGTGAACTTTTTTGCAAAAGATGATCGAGGTCAGCTTCATGGATGATGAAAGTGGTGATGATGATGAATGTGATGACGATGATAATGATGATAGTGGATGATGGTGATGATGGTGGATGATGATGGTG
>BQKZ01001488.1:49890-65802 GCA_036244855.1 Temnopleurus reevesii
GGGGCGCCAAATTTGAGGTAAGGAATTTTTTTTATTTTGGTTGTCAGCTTAGCGGGGAGGGGCGGGGGCGCCAAATTTGGGCTCAGCCCCCCGGGTATGAAAATCCTGGGTGCGCGCCTGGAATATAAGGGACAAATCAGTTTCGAATCGCAGGCAATCTTCAGACTGCTCCGACTGTTCCGACATCCTTACGACTCGAAGCCGATTTGGCGTTCCTTCCGAAATGTTACATTATGCAATTTTTTTCGATATTACTATTCTATTTTTAGAATCACAATCAAATAAGTTCTATGTTTTTATATTCTTCTGCTTAGAGATACAATTATACTTCCGGATCGTGAGCCGGTCGTAAGGTGTGCGATGGGCTTTCACATCATTAACTATACGTATAAGTTTTTACAAATTAATGGACAGAATTTAAAGTTTAAATTTTTATCAGATTGCTAAAATCAAATTTTATAATCTTGTTGATTAATCTTAAATTCATTATTTCAAGCAAACCTTAATGAGCAATATGTATTTGGAACGACTGTGAAGTCCATTCAATATGGTTAGAAGATGGCAGCTTGCCATGTCGTATCGGAATGAAGCCAATGGGCAATTTCATTCATGTCTTGAAAAAAAAAACATTAACTTTTATATTGTTAAGCAATCAAGGATTCAATTCTCTTAAAATCCTTAGTTAACTTATTTTAGACTTCGAATTCGCTTATATTGGAGAAGTAAAAATTATACTGCTCTGTAAGGAATATACTTTGTTCGTTCCAGAAAATACACGAGCACGTCGAAAAAAAAATATCCAAACTTATTGCTGTTACTCGTGTCCATAACGGTTCGGAATCAGTTCATTTGTATCTCTGTATCAATATCAGTCACATCCCTTCAAAGTGATTTAAAACGAACGAAAAACATTCACCACAATTGTTAAAGTGTATAAATATAGAGTCTTTTATATGACGATCTACTAATAGAGTAGTACAACTTCGTAGTCGCATATAATGAAAAGTCGTCATCTATTTTAAAGAGGCATAAAATAATTTTACCGATTTCCTGGTTTTAGATCTCTGTACATGGATTAAAAATATAAAAAGTAATAAAATCATATCACTTTGGCATGGTTTGCTGATTGCCGTTGAAATGTGTTACAAATAAGATCTCTACAATTTCCTAGCAACGTGTATGTTTTGGATGTTGCTAGAAAGTTGCGATTACTTGCGACTTGGGAAGCGTATTTTAATTTGTGCTTCACGTTCTGAGCGTCGAGAGAGAAGCTCATAGTAGGCCTATTTGTCACGCGCCAAGCAACTTAACTCTGACTATAAAAATGATCGCAACTTTTTAGCAACACCCTAGAGTAGCCTATTTATACAGGGAGGATATTCATTAAATATCTGGTTAGAATAGAATGATAATATCATAAAACTTCCTAATATATTCTACCCAGCAGCATAATCATGAAATATAAAAATATAACTCTATAATATTTGAAAGACATAGGCAGAAGTACAATCTATGAAAAAAAAATGAAGGCACGATAATTGACCTATACCTGGGAGTAAATCATTGACGTCAACAGTAAGTTTTCGAAGTTGGTGGACAAACGCTTGTGAAAGGTAGAAAACGAGTGCGCATCTGATTTGCGCAATAAATAATGCATACATGTGTTTGTCATTTTAATGTCATTTAATGCGCACATCTGATGCGGACTCGTTTTCTACCGTCCATAAGCCTTCGTCCACAAATTTCGAAAACCCACTCTATGTTTTCATCAGAAGGCGAAAGGCGTAATGTATAGATTATATGATAAAATACGATTGAATAAACACATAATACGGTACCTGCGTGGTAAATTTTAAAAAGAGATAATTGAACACATGTCAAGAATTATCCAGCATAATTGACGGACGTGATATTCTTAGTGGAATCATGAACATGCAATGATGAAAATAATGCACGTACTCAAGAACATTCTACATAAAGAATGGGCACTTTTTTATAGGATACTGGAGCGAAAGACATAATTCAAAAACTGAAATCACTACTGTCATGTGTATCGGATTACTTTAAAACGGAGGCATTTCGTTATATGACTAAATATTTGATGTACACATTTATAAGAGTGATCCATAACTTTTTGGAAAGTAAAAATCGAGACCATGTCAATAAAGGAGTGATACATCAAATCAAAATAATAAAAACATCACTCATTGTTTAGAATTTACTAACTGGGCGTAATGGAGATGATTATGATCATGGCTAGTTGTTTTATGATTTCACCACTACTCAAAAGCATCAAGGAATCTCAAAACCGTCATAATTTCTTAATCAATATAGATACAAATAGAATTAATCTCTATTATAATCGCTAATTGTTTCTACTGAACGACATATATATGCTGGGTAGTCTATTGCTCGAGTATAATCGTTCGCAAAGCTAAATCGAGTACAAATTATTATAACGTAGATAGATAGATACTCTTAATAAAAACGAGTTTCATTATGTAACAGTCAGAAGAATTTTCTTTGAAATGATAAGCTGCTAATTTCTGTGATCCGAAAACTTGTCTTTTCAAGCTAAATGCATATTTATAATTGCGGCAAAACGAAACTGACTTATCTCTTCAGACTAACCAGGTGAAACTGATGATAGTTCAGTTAGCCCGTTTATATTAAATATTGCCGGGAAAAAAAATTCTATGCAAATATAATCCATTCTAAAATATTTTCCGAAAGCTTACAAAATAGATGTCTAAATTATATTTTCCTACTTTCAGATAAGTATATATACATCTAAAAATGCAGGTTACATGAATAAACATTTACGCTTGGCAATAAAAAATTGACTTCTTTGAGCTGGACTCGGGCTCTTCCTCTTATACTCCTGGCTCCCCATTTCAATCAGGTATTCTCTTATATTCTCTTATCGAATAACAGACACAAATACTATAATATAGCATATAACACAGTCTCGTTCAATCAAATTGCAGTATATGAATTATTACCACCAACTATCTAATTCCCTCTCTAAAACTTTTCTATCCATTTTCATGAAATCTTAAAAATGATATGAATATTGTGAACAAAAAGAACATTTAAAGCATGTTTTAGTGGTTTTTTTTTGCGGTGAATTCCATTGATATGATAAACGAATATTTGTTTATACCAGATTTTATGAATATTTAAATGGTAATGTCGTTTCGATGCTAACACGTATAGTGCTTGGTAAATGTTTTAAACATTCACATATAATTTCAATTGTACTCTGGGTAATTGTTTTACGCTCTTGTTGCCGTCATAGCTTTAGTTTTCTTCGTACAAATGATTCATCACGATAAATGTAATGTAAGTTTTTTTCTTTGGTAACACGTTATGACAATTATATCACGTGCACATAAATTCTGCAATCATAACAAAGGTTTATGCTGATTCCAATATTTGAAAACTATTCATTAAAAAGGAGCATAGACAAAGTGAATTTGGGGAGTTGTCAATTGTGACATCACAGATGCTGACAAGGTTGCCAATTTAGGGATCCTGACAAAGGTAAAGCTCCCAGGAAGACAGTGCATCATCGACGAGCAGACACCGGGTAGTTCTGCATCCTTTTCTCCCGTGATATCCGGCATGCGAAGCAGCATAGGATCAACCCGATCAGCATGAAGATGAATGCTAGAAATCCGATCACCCCAAATGCTGCAATAATGCAAACAAAGTGATTTGTAGTTATATACATGGATCATGGCAGCAGCACCCCCCCCCCCCCCCCCCCCCCCCCCCCCCCCTGTTCACGCCTGCATTAACCATGCTCCCTCTGACACATTATGGGCGACCCTCTTTTCTGCCCCATTATTTATTTATTTATATTTTTTGGCGTAGGACGGCGGGGTCGATCGACAAGCGGTATGAAGGTAAACAATCTATCAATCCCTGATCCGTGGACATCCAGGAAATGATATACTGGTACATGTATCATGGAAGTGGCCCTCGGACTGTTTTCAGGTCAACTTACATTGTCCGGACTTAATATCATCTGACGCGGATATATAAAGCGTCTGGTGTGTACCCGGTTGTTCACCGAATAAACGTGAATGGGGTATCAGAATATATATGTTCCAGTTTTCGATTTCTATCTCTAACATTATCTGATTTCTAGGTATTCAATTATTTTTTTATTTGTGAGTTATATGTATATTAAAAAAATATCTTACCAACAATATAACCGATCGACGGGTCCTCGCAAGTTGTATTATCCAGACAACCTCGCCCAGGTCCGGCTACATCATCAGGGGAGAGGAATGAAAAGTAAGAGCCAAACAAAGAGAAAATTAGTCATTCGGCTTAGTATGTTGTGCCTTGAGTATCCAGCAGAGTGGACTTGGCGCATTACGATCATACTAAAAACCAAAGAGCGCCGAAAACTGCCAAAGACTGCCAAAGATAAGCTTTTCGACACTCTTTGGCATTTAGTTGCAGCAAAGCGCATTGCATCTTTATTATATTCGATGTTTTCAGAGAGTGTATATGTATTTCAATTTTTGAACGGAACATCATTTTGAACAGATTCATCCTTTTGAAATTGAATGTAGTTTTCAGTCATATTTTCCACATATTCTGTGAACCATTTGATATATGTTTATTACTCTTCATTGCGTAATTGTATTCCATATCTATACCTGAAAAACAATATCATAAAAAAAACCGCCGAAAACAACGCAATGCCTGTGTAACAACATTGCATAGAGAATACTAATTGTACTATCCCTTCCTGTCGGAAGTTGAACTAAGCTCTTTATTAAGTTACTTATAAATGGATAAACATTTGTAAGAGCTTGGTTGTGGCAAAATAATTTTAATCAATCAACAATATTGTTTAACATTATCAAGCATTACCCCCAACAAATCTTTACAGGATGATTAAAAGTTGACCTGTTTTTAACTTACTAGTAAAGTATATCGAGACGACGATCACCAATGCAAGAAGCAGGATGATACACAACAGAAGCATCACAGCGAACACTACCCGAGTCCGTTGCGTCCAGCCTGCAGTAACGGTCGACGATACGTCACTATCTGGTCCCGCCCAGTTCCTTGATCTACCTAGCCTTCCCCAGCCGTGGCCTTCCGATCTTTGACCAGGCATAGATGAGCGAAGTGGAGGAGGGGGCATTTCTTGATGTGGCGAGTACGGTGGGGGTGGGGGAATTCCTTGTGCCTCCTCCCATGGTGCCTGATTGGCACTTCGTCGACGCTGCTCCGGAGGACTTACGTCATACCCACGGTTTGGTATTCCCCTCCGTTCTGTTCTCTCATGAGGCATGTAACTGTACTGGTCCGCACTGTCTGTTCCGGTCTCCATTCCTGCCACAATACCAGTCAGGTCAAAGTGTTCGTTTCCATCTCGCGGGGACCAGTTTCCATATGGTCCCCAGTTACGAGACCTACGGTTACTCTCACGGACTGAAGCGTTATAGACAATGTCGTGTGAGGATGGTGGTCTCTGGGGTCGTTGTCCAAAGTTCTGCATCGGTACGGAATCTAGCGGCTGGCCAGTATCAGGGTCGATCTCTCTGGTGATGATGATGCGTTCAATAACACGAGACGTTCGTCTTGAGGGACCGTCGTTATCCTCGCCAGAGTTGGGCCATTGTGATTGTTGTGTGTTGTAATGCTGCGCGAACAGTTCCGGTTAAAATCTTGGACCATAAGGGTTCTCATCATGAAGGGATCTGTTGTTAGACGATTGGCCCTTATTTGAAATGTCCTTGATGCGAGATTTGGATTTGCTATCACTTGATCGACCAGTCTGGCTGGTTTCGTTTCGACTCTCCGATTGACGATCCCCATTCTGGCCAGGATGTGATCTTCTGTCCAGTGTAGTCTGCACTTGTGTTGACTGCTGCAGCTCTTGACGAGTTTGGGTGAAGCTTTCCCGCGACGCTCTTTCTAACCCCTCTCCTTGGCTTCGGTCCGGTTCATCCCGGGTTGGTTGAGTTGTACTGTAGTCTCTCGCAAGTGCTCGCCTCAGAACTATGTGTAATTCCTGATCCTGAGGAATCTCTAATTCAATGTTCCCCTGAGACGGCTGTGACGTGTTCTCTCGCGATGACTGTGTAGAGACATCTGCAGGCTTCTGTATTTTCGGAAGAGGAGGAGGGGGTGGTGCAGCGGGAGGGATAACCGTCATCCCTGGCGGATCTTCGTCGCCTCCATTGTTTAGATTCACACGATGAATATCGGGTCTACTGTCACTGGTCGAATGGTAGTCCCTGTCCGGAAGGGGTGGTCCCGCATCACCAGGTAACTTAGGATACCCATCTGCCCTACCGTGCGTACCATTGTCAGATCTAGGATAATCTGGATTCGCAATATCTCGGCCATCATGTTCGTCCAGATCTTCCATTCCCGTCACTTCGACGATCCTCGGTTGCGCCGCATCCTTGGGGATATCATTAGCATGCTGGATGATGATGCCACTCCTGGGGTTCGGATTCCAGCTATTCCGTTTCCGGAAGTCCGCCTGTGCTCTGGCGACGTTGTTGACGATGACGCTCTGGCTGCGGGTGTTGGAAGGTCCCAGAGGCGAACCCAGGGGTGAGCCGAAGTGGTCGTCGTGTAGTGGCGACGGGAACACGATGGTTTCATATCCAGTCATGTGATCTTCATCCTCCTGGGAAAGAGAAAAAAAATATAAGAATTGATAATTGCCGTGAGCATAAAATGAAAAGAAATCTTATATTGACTACTATTTATCTTGACAATCAAAGATCAGACCATTAACCCATTGACTACTGGAACAAGATAGCCTTTGCACAAAGTCTATGTAAATTACAGAATTCAGCAGTCAATGGGTTAATAATCCTGACTTTCTCAACCTATTGGTGAAGACGACCCTTGATGTCCGGCATGGGATGATTCACCTTTATTATGATTATAATTTTGGTGCATATATTCACAAAGTAGTGATAATAGCTGTTTCTTCTCTTTTTTTTTTTTTTGGGGGGGGGGGGGGGGGGGGGGGGAACACCAACCCCCCAATTGTCCCCCCCCCCCCCCCCCCCCCCCCCCCCCCCGGAAACTCATTTCACAAACAACAAAAAATAAATCACAGATGTGTGCCCATGACAAAATAAAGGACGAGACTCGACATTCATGTCTAAATATTATATATATTTCTGAGAATCCCAATGGTTGTTTGAATTATGCAAAAAAAAATAATACCCTGCTAAATTATGCTCTGTGCATAAATGATTACAAATTTGGTCATACATGCACATGTATGTGTAACCAGACGTTCGCAATATAATCGATTGTGTATTTTTCATTCAAAGGACTAGAAATACGTGTAAATAGATAGAATTGAAATGTGCGATTGCTGGCTTTGCAAAAAAGGGTAGATAAATGTTATTCAAGCTTTTAGCAACCCTACCACTTTTCATGAATAAATTGGCAACATAGTTAAATTCAATTAAGCATCCTGATAATATTTTGATAGCTGTGCACTGTCAAAATATAACCAAGACAACCATGCAGGTAGTGAATCCATGAACTTGTATAGAATCAGTCGATGAAAAGAATGATAATAATAAAACCCTAAATGAGGTGCGCCCTATGCATGAATAGGTGACAGGCATGTAGAATATAATGCATTTTCAATAACTAAATGCCAATTATTATCGGTTGCCAAAATACTGTTTGAGCATTGTCAATAAAACATACAGAATTTCTCACGCAAAGGAGTGGTGTGAGGCGTACTCTCGTTCCATATCTACATGTATGTGCATACAAAAATCTAGTCAGCCAAAATGCGGAAAAATCCTCTTGCAGATCCGGGGCCAATTATGAGAATAAATTTATATATATTAGTATTCAATAATATTCATCTAAGGCAGTAGTCTATGGACGCAAGCTTGTATGGACGACAGAATATGAAAGGAATCTTTATTTAGGAATTCGGATTCAAATCATTATCATGATTATAGGCAAGCGTGATGAATCTTTTAATCAATGTTAAATATCTATCATGTGTTTTATTGTGTTACATTCTATTCCTGATTTCAAGACTACATGTGTCTAATAATATAAATTATTCGATCGATGACATATTCTTTATCCCGATTAATTAATTCTATCATAAATCTTGATGTTCCAAGATTCTGAAGTTTGAATGTTTTGGAGCCAACAGTGAAACCTTTAACAATTTCTTGTCTTTTTTTTTTCCATTCTGTAATATCCGATTTGTAAATTGTGCACAAAGTCAGGGGGCGTCCAAATTTGGCTTTTATCTATCATATCTTTTTCTCCAAACCATAGTGCGGATGTAAGATGTAATAAGAATGTTTTGTTGTCGAAAGAAACATTCCGCTTCCAGTGGTAAAATTACGGCATGCAGGAACACTGAACTGGATAGTTCTATACGGTGAAAATATATTATCTTGTGGTAACAAGAGTATCATTGTAATAATGGGATAATGCTAAAAATGCAGATAAAAATGGTAATATTTATATCCGCTGGTTCAGGTCTCTTTGACCCGCTATCTATTTCATACAAACCACTCTTGCTATATAGCATTTGTTTGTTTGTTCTCCGTTTATTATCCGTTTGTTCTCAATTATACTGGCCATCTAATTTTGATAGATTTAAATTGCAAAATATATATTGCATATTCCTGAAATTACCTTGAAAATAGGGTGCTAATTTAAAAGCGACCTGATGTTAACTTGGTGCCACATAATTAATCGTTGCAAAAAATATAATTGATTGTAATATAACACCGAAAAGGAATATATTGTATTTTTCTGACACTGGAGTGTATTGAATTACATTGCCATTGCAGTCAGTTTAATTAAGTATTGGTGTTGTCCTAACACTCAGTTTCTATGGTGTTAACGATATATCATAGTTTTGCAGTGTACATGTAATTTGCTTACCTCGTTCCACCAGAAACCATCATTATACGACCTCTTTATTCGATACATTCCAAATATTTCTCCAAATTATGTAANAGAATTTCTCACGCAAAGGAGTGGTATGAGGCGTACTCTCGTTCCATGCATGTATGTGCATTTAAAAAAATCTAGTCAGCCAAAATGCGGAAAAAATCCTCTTGCACATTTGGCATGTCTGGGGGCAATTATGAGAATAAATTTATATTAGTATCTAAAGCAGTAGCCTATGGACTTCAGAATATGAAAGGAATCGTCATTTATAGGAGTTCGGATTCAAATCATTAAAGGCAAACGTGACGAATCTTTTGATCAAGATCAAAATGAATATTTATCATGGTTTTCTGAATTGTGATCCATTCTATTCTATTTCAGAACCGATTGTGCCCAAATGCTAAACATTATTCGATTGATGACATCTTTTTTATCACGTTAATATTACTATAGTTTTCTGACTTTGATGTTACGAGCTTCTGAATTAAGAATGTTTCAGCCGAACTCATCAATAACACTTTGAGAATATATGTTGCCTTTTTTTCATCCTGTAATACTTATTTGTAAATGGTGTACAAAGTCACGAGGGTGCGTCCAAGTCGACATTATTTTATTCATCTGTGCCTTTTTTCTAATGCAGATGTGTGGTTCTTTGAAATAAGAATGTTTTGTTGTCGTGATCTCTCAACCTTCAAGCAATACTCAGCTTCCCATGGTGAAATTATACGGCAGGAATTCTTAACAATTTTGAATAGTAGTATTGGGAGAAAATATATGGGAGATGCTTAATCAGCTCTGGGAAGCACCCCCCCCCCCTCCGGCCACCAAAAAAAGGCGGATAATCATTGGGGGGGGGGGGGGGGCATTCTCTAAAAATTGGATTTGGATTGAATACTTATGTTCGAGTTCATGGGGAGGGAAACTCTAAATTTGATTAGCATTTGTGGTCTAATGATTTTTAAACCCATTACAATGAAGATAAAACAAAATAATGCCTCCGGCATCACCTTACGGTGGCGGAGGCATAAAAATCTAATGTGGAATTGTCCTACTACATGATCATATAGGTTAGTATAATTAATCGAAATTTAGAGTGCGATTTGCAAGCACCCATTACATGTATGTACACTGTTTGAGCAAGAGTATAATTGCAATAATGGGAAACGCTAAGCCAAATTTTAAACAAAAATGCTTCTTCATTTGTTCTCGATTATATTGGCCATATAATTTTGATAGATTTAAATGGCAAAATACTACTCACTGGAATCGCCTTAAAACAGGTTGTTACTTTAAAAGCGACCTGATGTTGACGTTATGAAACATAATTAAGCATTTCCCCAAAAATATAATTGAATGTAATCTAACACCGAAAAGGAATAAATTGTGTTTTTTTTTACACCGGATAGTAGAAAAAAATATATTGCCATTTTAATGTTTATTTATCATTGGTGTTGTTCTGACACTCAGTTTCTCTGGTGTTAACGATTCAAATATCATAGTTTTGTAGTGTACATGTAATTTGCTTACCTCGTTCGACCAGAAACCATCATTATACGACCTCTTTATTCGATACATTCCAAATATTTCTCCAAATTATGTAAATTATAACTTTATTTTCAATAGCTCCAAACTGATCCAGTTGTTTAGGCAGGTTTTGACACCAATGAACTATGATATGCATAGCAATTGGTTCATGATAAAGTCTGCATTTCAAAGGACAACTATATATAATATGTTCATACAATGGTGAATATTCATCTAAAGTATAGAATGTAATATTTACAGAGCTCTTATGACAGCAAACAAGTGCAAATAAAAGTATTTGAAGTTTGCTGAAAGGGCGTTGAGTGTTAACGAGGAATCTACATCTTAAAAAAAGAAATCGTTATCTATGTAAGAGATCAGAACCCGATAGTCAATATTTGGCTGAAAAATTCCGATTTATCTCCATCGGTGCATCACGGATAGAACATGACTTGTTCAGTGTTTTATATACCCCCCCCCCCCCTCCCGAAACCTGTCAACATTGAAATCGGGACATTTCGCACAAGAGGTCACGCCAACATAATGGATGTACAGTTAACCATGTTAACACAATTTGAGTCTTGTCTTTTATACTTTGCAAGACTGGTAATTGGGGCAATCGTGAGATTAATCTATCATTTTTTTTTTTTTACCAAAGTCTGGTTTTTTTTGGGGGGGGGGAAGGAGATATCAGGGTTTGGGGGACATTCTATATGATATCGGAACAATTTCAAATCCCGATCGGGACGTCTGGACCGGCTCCAAATATCGGAACATCCCCAACTAAATCGAGGAACTTGACAAGTGTGTCAACGAAAAAAATGACAATACCCGTTTAAATGATTGAAATAGAGACCCAATTCCATTGGAAGAAGAGCCAGTGAGAGCATGAACGTAATTCTCTTAATTTTTTTCTTTTGGTGACAGTAAAAAATGTATGGTTTTCGAGGTAAACCATTATGATACTCATGCCAATAATACAAATACTATATTACACTATTGATACTACTAGTACATTCATTATCATATTCCCCTTTTATCTTGGAACAAGTTGTTCGAAAGATTAAACCCTTTCAATGTTCAATGTAGAAGTACAGTANCCAGTGAGAGCATGAACGTAATTCTCTTAATGTTTTTCTTTTTGTGACAGTAAAAAATGTATATATTTTCGAGGTAAACCATTATGATACTTATGCCAATAATACAAATACTATATTACACTATTGATACACTATTGGTACTACTAGTACATTCATTATCATATTCGCCTTTTATCTCGGAACAAGTTGCTTGAAAGATTATAATGATCATAATGATAACATTAATAATGATATTAACAATGATAATAATATTAATGATAATAATAATAATAATAATAATAATAAATAATAATAAAAATAATAATAATAATAATAATTATTATTATTATTATTATTATTATCATAATAATAACATAAAAAATAAGGATACAATAATGATGATAATAATAATAATAGTAATAATGATAATAATAATAATGTAATGATGACAATTGGTATGATATGGAAAATATATAGTTATTTGTACTGCCTCCCATTCGAAATAAAATGAAATTACAGCTATAATCGTTTATGATTTCTGAGGTCTCATTTCCAATTTGATGCATAAAGGAATCCAGCTCTTGAAAAATAATGAAGTAAGCAACAGAATAGAGTCAGCAATAATGATATTTGGAATTATTACTCATTCCCAGTTTGACCCTCTTCGAATTCAACCACATGTATATTCCATTGGATCTGGCGCCAGCACCCATATACTCTGAGCATCTGACCATGCTCTAACTGTTATATAGACACACCCACCTCAATATATCATCAGCAATTTTCGAAGTGAAATTAATTTAAATTACATACAAAGTACTAATATTATATGCCTGTCACCATAGGCTTAACTGATAATAAGTTATAATTTCAGAGCAGCTTGATTATATACATTCCAATCCTTAGCAAATTTTGTACACGGTCCTGATGTGTAAAATAATTAGCAATCCGTGGTAGATCGCGATATATACTACTATGCACTTTATGTACAGGGAAATACTACAAACGTATCACATACCACTGGATAATCTGCGATCGGGTATTCGTCCATCAAATCCATTTCACGAATTACCAGCCTCAAAAGCAGCGTGAATTATCCAACGACAATATCCGTGCCATTTTCATCGTTTCCCTCACGAAACCATCATTAAAAGAGCATTTATACACATGCAGGTCGAGATCTAATTCGTTGGAGCTGGCGTTACTTCTGTACACGTTTAATTATACTCCGCGGAAACCCTCGGTATTATGGTTCAATGCCTCTTCAAAAGCGCCTTCTCTCTATAAGGTCGTCACAATACAGGTACACCCTAAATCCGATCGCGTCTAAAAGACACAAAAAGAACTTGTGTCTGGCTGAAAGGCTCTTTGATAATTACTTAGCCATGTGAATAGCCCCTTTGTGATCAAGGGATTCGTCTCATAATATCCCTTGCTGAACAAGATGACGTCATCGGTATATTTCATATGATGATCAGATTACATTAATATCGAATTATGTTTTGAAAAAAAAATACCAATTAACATTGGCTTATTTAGGAGCTGACAATCGCTGGCCCGACTGTTTTTATATCTCCCATAAAAACCCTGACAAAGTAGGGATTGTCTCCTAATTTGTGCCCCATATGTTTGCTAAATCCAGCGCCCCCGCCCCCGCCCCCGCGCCTACCAGAGACCATGCCCACGATTCCCCGAATACACGAATTGTTAATATCATGATGGGATGCTATCAACTATTCACAAGTTTGGTTGATTTTTATAATATGAAAACAAATCATTAAAGATTTGGAGTCATCTGAAAGATTATCATAATGTTGTCATGGTTGTAGGGGAGTGGAGCATTGGCTCCCTATACGTATTTCCCTTCAGCCCTTTGATTGGGCATTTTCGGGTTTACGAAGGTTGATTTGAAAATATCCAGATATCATAGGGGAGAGTGGGTAACGATAATAAGCTTATACTCATATATATAAATCGCTTTTCCAGTTAGACTCAAAAGCGCTGGGCTAAATAACATGACATTAACATTATTAACAGCCACCATTACGGCGTCCCAACTAAATCAAGAAAGAAATTCCTACTAGTTACCCATTTGCTTAATATTTGGCAGCGTGTGACTTAATATGGATCATTGATCCATATTGATCCATATTAAGTCACACGCTGCCATTATCATTTTTTTCCTGATGAAGAAAACTAATTAAGTGTGTGGGGTTCGAACCGCGACCCCTTTACAGAAACAGAAACTTCTCGAGTGAAGCAAAATCAATTTGGCCATATAGAGTTTTAGAGTAATGCGGGAGGACAATAGCTTGTCATCCTCAAACTTTGTGGGGCGAAAGAGTTCATACGCCATTACTATAAGTGTTCATATATGATTTTAATAAAAGTTACTAAAAAGGGTATGGCATGAATGAATCAATGAATGAATGAATAAAATATATAAATTTTGTATGAATACGAAACTACAGAGAAAGAATATAAATTGAAATATTTTGGATATATGAAATTATTGAAATATGTGTATATCTATGTTTGTATAAACATATTAAAGAAAATAGCTATTTTTTTCTCCATTTGGCGTGTACACAATTAGGAATAAAGGAACAACATTGCATCATTATATAGTGCAAAACAACACTACGAGCACATTTTCAGTATTGCTCTCCAATCTAGTTTATCCGACCATGCCTCGCTCCCAATTATATATAATTATATACATAATTTTGTACATTTTTGTAGTTTGCCGCAGATTGCCCTATATACCCTCCTTTGTGAGGAAAACATCCTTTGTGAATCTTTCTTCTTATATGAATATAAAACTGGAGGAAACCAAAAAAGTAGGAATGACACTTCTAAACCAGTGTAAACGGTTGACAGTGGCACTATGTGGTGACAGTACGCCCCCCCCCCCCCTCTACTACACGGATCCGTATATGTGAAACCATATGTGTTTGTTCTAAATTTCCGTTTGAGTCTTCATATTTCTATTGTTTTTGGCACATCATGTGCGTATCCATGATTTTATAAACCAAAGAGCTCGATTGTTTTGGGCTCGCCCCCTCAAGCCACTGGCAAGAAAAAAAAAAAAAAAAAAGGCTTGAAGCTGAGAGAAAAGAGAGAAAAATATATGTGCGCCTTCAAGTGAACAAAATCTTCTTAAACAAAATGGTATTTTGCCCATTTGGCACAGTGATTTTGCACCCTAATGTTTTATGCCCCTTCTACCTGTACACTCAAATGACTATAGAGAGGCCCATTTCCTTTCCCACTGGATACGCCACGCTCCATTTTCTGAAAGAAGGAAACCTTATTTAAAAGCACGTGATTTCTTTGATGAAACTGAAATTAGATGTAAAAAAAGAGCTTGCGCTTTCGATCCTAATCTTAATCATAAGCTTATGATTAAGATTCTGCTAGGATCGAAAGCTCAAGCACTTTTTTTTACTTCATTTTACTCCACAGCTCTCCATTATTGGATAAGAAGTTTCAGCAGTTCTCTTTATTTGGAAACTGAAATTCATCAGTCAGCATGGTCAGTATAGTTGTAACTTACCTCAATAATGGAACTCAAGATATCATCCTCATTCATAATGGAAATGCTGTTTATTTCACACAACAAAAGACAGGAACAAGGTAAAGTTCCTCATTGGAATATTTTCTGAAGAATTGTGATGTCCGTATCATGGTTCAAAATTAATAACTATCCAATAACTCTCCATTTTATGATAACAATTTGAAATTGTGATTTTATACATGTCCCAATTAGGCGAATCGAAGACGGGTATGATTCCAACACATAAGCAAAACAATAAACTGCAAAATTTCGATCTGAAATAAAAATGAAAATACAGGCCCACTGTTGTATGGTGTATGCCTACCGGCGCCGTAAACTGTTTCTTTTTCCAAAAAGCCTGACTCATGGTATAATAATATTTTACAATAACTTGCTCCTTTTTTCATCAAAAGCTGTACAGTTTGTGCACGAACTTAAGTAAATACCAGTTCTTTTGATACACCCATTATCATCTTTGCAGACAGAAAAAAGTCAAGGCAACTCTAAATATATTTCAGATTACTCGTGCATGACGTGTTGGTAAGATATTCTACAACATGATGTAGGTGTTACAGGGGCGTATCAGGGATTGGCCATTGGCCAATGAGGGGGGGGGGGGGGGTGGCAAAAACTTTAATTTCCCGTCGCCCGGCTGATAGCAGGCATATATGATACTCAATCCATGGAATCGTTTATAATTCCATGCTCAATGCAATAACAACATGACTTTATCACATATATGTCTGGCTCCGTGATATTGATATAAAATGTGCGTGAGGAAAATTTATATGGGGCAAATAGAAATTAAAAACTTTT
>BQKZ01001488.1:66721-88545 GCA_036244855.1 Temnopleurus reevesii
AATAATCCCAGCTCCACCCCCAGTCGAGCTTGGTGTCTATTGCTGCCCCGTTCACCAACAGTTTAAGGATCGTCAAGCCAGTTGGCACATCACTCACAGGAGCTCTAGCATTTTCAGACACCGATCCCACCTAGGTAGCCAATAGGACTGAATTGACTGTGATCACATAATATGAATATATAATTACGACAGCCAGCTTATTTTCATTTGGACATGTAATATCCAAATGTTCAAAGCTATTCGTAGCTACACTTGACCTGGGTGAGGGTTAATCTTTATAATTATATAACAGTTTTAGAGTTGCTCAAGAAAATTTTGAAGAAAGAGGAGAAGGAGAAGGAAAAAAATAATTTAGGAAGGAGGAAGAAGAAAAGAAGAAGAAGAAGAAGACAAGACCAAGGAGGAGGAGGAGGAAGAGGAGAAGTAGAGGAAGGAGGAGGAGAAGAAAGAGGCAGATGGGGAGGAGAAGAAGAAGGAGAATAATTAGGGAGGAGCTAAAACACAAGAAGGTAAAGAAGAAGAATAATCAGGAGAAGAAGATTAAAAGCGCAAAGGAAGAAGATGGAGAAGGAGGAGAAAAAGAAAGAAGGACAAAAACAAAAATAGGAGTAGGAGAAGAAAGAAGGATAAGAGGTAGGAAGAGAATAAGGAAGAAAAAGAGAGGAAAGAATGAAGAGGAATGGGAACTAGGGAGTCATAGAAAATGTTATGAGCTTCTGTGTGGATAATTGGGACACCAAAATTTAAGAAAAATATGGCTCTAAGGAATAATCATTTCATATGTAGGTTGTACAAGTACGGTACATGTAGATTATCAAATTCATTTGAAACCTGAGAGATTGAATAAGCTTGCCATGATCCAGATCTTATTTCTATCTTTTACACAAATTTTCTTTGTGTTTTGCTTGAAAGAAGGGAGAATGTTAAAGGGAAACCAACCCCTGAGATTATCGTGCTCTCATTGAATGAAGAAAAATCAGATAAATAAATTGTGAAAATTTGAGCAAAATCGGACAACCCGTTCAAAAGTAATGACTTTTCAAAGTCACAGAGAATTATTACGATCCCTACCGCTCATTGGGATCCGTGCGATCGGCAAATTCGACGGAATCCGTGACGTCATGTCGGACAACTTCTCATTCACTCTGAATGCAAATTTCCACATTTTCTCCCTTTTTCGGAAAAGTAAAAAAAATGCCAATTTTAGGTTGGGGTATAGCATTTCTGTATTGATTCTGCATGTATTTTGAAAAGAATGATATTGCAACCTTACTCTAAATTTTACATTAATCCATTAAAAAAAATCTATGTACAAAGTGAATGAGGAGTTGTCTGACATGACGTCACAGATTCCGCCGAATTTGCCGATTGCACGGATCCCCATCAGCGATAGGGATCGTCATATCTCAGTGACTTTGAAAATTCATAACTTTTGAACGGAATGTCCAATTTTGCTAAAATTTTCACAGTTTGTTCATCTGATTTTTCTTCATTCAATGAGAGCACAATAATTCCAAAGGCTGGTTCCCCTTTAACTCATTTTCCATTCTATTCAATTTTGTCATTACAGTGATGTGAAGATTGTCATTGTTGGCGATGCAACAGTGGGAAAAACAACATTTATCAGAAGATATATGGACGGTGTATTCACAGAAAATCCAGGAGTAAGTATGCATTGCATATATATATTGTGGTTTAATAGACACCAGAAGAACACATTTTTCCACAAAATTTTACAGGATTTTTAGAAGTTCTTGAATGTTGTCTTCTTTAATCCAGATGTGTTTGTAAAACAGAAATGCTGTGACAAGGATTTTATTGAAATCATGGCAGGAGGTCTTTTTTAAATGCTTGCTAATATTCCTTTAGTTTCTTGAATTAATTATATCTGTTGAAGAATGTACATGTAATAAGATAGGGAATATGTTTTCAGACTCCATATCTCAGAAAATACTCTGCATACAAATACATTGATGAAATCTTACTTGGAAGTGGTGTCCCACATAATTAAACTATTACACCATTGCATTCAATTTGTGTAAAAATGAATAACCATGTAAAGAAACGTGTTTTAAATAAGTAAATTTGTCTGGACATGATGTTGGGTACAGAATATTCCTTCCTAATGTCTTTTTTTCTTCTTTCCCTATGATACAGCAAACTGTTGGAGCCTGCTTCTTTCTAAAGCAATGGGGAAATTACAACGTAGCTATATGGGTAAGTATGATGTCCTAAAATGAAATAGGAAAGGAAATATAAGGATAACTAGAAAACAGGTGCCAATTGCACGAAATCGTCTTGGAATATCATCTTCTTGCTAAGAAGTCTTAACATCTTGTACCACCCTCGTTTATGTATCAACCTTGTCTATTTTAAGACAGGAGCACAAGAAGTTAAGACAAATAGCAAGAAGAGGATAGTTAAGACCATTATGTGCAATTAGCCCCAGATCCTCGCCCATTGTGAAATTGAAATTAATTTCACTGAATACATAAGACCAATGCTCTGTGAATCGCATGTATTGTGGAGAAGTAGGTACAATATCATTCAGCCAATGAAATAATGAATGTTTTTGTGAATGCATCTACCCGGAGTCTGTGTATGGTGCAGTGCTATAGTTCAGCCCACGGTCAACCCCTCCAATATCATGTGGATTTCACACTCTTTATCGAAGTCCTCTCGCAGCCAAACTTCTGGTTTAATATCAGAAATCTTGCAATTTGTGAGATTTTCTTTGTAGCAGAAATTTGCCTTCTAAATGCAGAATAAATTTCTTAAACGCTACACTTCTAGAAAACAGAATAGTCATATACTAGTAATCTAGATAATTTCAATAGAAATTTTTTGAATATATATGAAATGTTAGGAGGAAAAGGATGACTCAGAACATGATATTTGTCCTGTGGGTACTATTGATCACTACGCAAAACTTTTTATTTTGAGCCCCGACAATTTTTACACCAAATAAAAGCTGGAAGAGTCTAGTTTCTGAATATACCATTTTTAATATGCAGCACCTTTTAAGCAAGAAACAAAACAAGACTTTTTAATTATGAGAAAACTGCGAATCCTATTGTCCGATTGGCTGAATAGGCAAACTGCGCGGGAAATTTGAAACAGACCGAATGGTTAGCGTGTCCTTCAACACAACAGCTGTTCCCTGACCGTGGGTGGTCTGATCTGTGTGTGATCTTACCTGACCAATCATATAGCTCAAATGCCAAGTGTTGTGGCTAGTTATCCAATCATAGTAAAGTCATCCTGATTTCATAAATCTATTTTGCACTTTGGGGTAGGAAAACTATGTTCTTGACTCAATTAAGATATTTCACCATATAAAATGTAGCTCTTCAGATAGCTAAGACTTCAAGCTTCACTCTCATGTAAAAATAAATAAGGCTCAAAATTAAGAAATGCACAAAATAATCATTTGCAGCCAGGGGTAAATTTTGTTTTCACACCATATTTGTTCCAGAAGTTTTCACCCTGTCTTACATATTTCATTTGGATGAACAAGAGAACATGAAAGATTTATCATCCTCCTATACAAATTACCAAAATCATAATAACTGATGCAAATTCAGAGAAATAATGACAAAATAAAAAGATGTGTGTCATAACGGTCAAACTAATTTTGGGAGGTGTAGGTTGTTCGAGCCATGACTCAGAGTTCGATAAATGGGCAGCATTTATGCGGATGTGAAGATTGGCTGAGTTAGTTTAATACAAATTCACATATCCTTGATGCATGATTTGATAAATATAGTTTGCACGACTTTAAGATAAAGACAGTGATATCGACATATAGTACAGGTTTGCAATATTCTTATAATTACACAAATATAATCACCATCCCAGATCATGGCTTTAGGGCAAAGAGTGATTAGCCCTATAAGCATTAGAAATAGCCCCCATAAAAATCAAAACAAGGGCGAAAAAGAAATGTATGCATTTAAAAATTACCCCTCTCATTGTCACCAAGTTTACGCAAGCTTTATATTAAGAGCGTAGCTTGTGAGCAGTTGACACCCAAAATGGGACCAGTGTGTTAGTGTGCGTAAACCGGTTAATAACACACTTGGTAATGTCAGATTTCTGCCCCTAGATTTTTCGTATCAAACCCTATCCAGATTACATGGTTGGTGAAATGTTCGAAGCATGCACAATTTTATTAGATGATATATGTACAAAACGGATTAACACAAAAATAAAAGAAGGAAAAAATCAATATATTTTCTAGCCATTTTTGAACGAACTGCCATTCTTTCCCTAGGACACTGCCGGTGAGGAGAGGTTCTCCGGTCTGAGCTCCTTCTACTGCCGCGATGCCTCAGCTGCCATTATTGCCTATGACATCACAAGGAGGAGCAGCTTTGAGCTCCTGCAGGAGCGTTACATACCCCTCCTGGATGCAGCCAAGGAGGACTGCCTCCTGTGTCTGACGGGGACCAAGCTGGACCTTGTTAACGGCAAAACCAGGTAGGGAGTTAATCTTACAGTTGCAAATTACTGAACTATGAGAAGAAGGATTCATGGTACGAGGAGTTATCTTTCTTGGAAATGTGAGTGGTCCTGAAAAAGACCTACCTACTCTTGACGTTTCGATGAGCATGTTGTCATCATCTTGAGGAGAGTGAATAAAGTCCGGATCGAGAGGCCTATCAAAACGTACAGAGTGGGTAGATCATTTTCAAGACCACTCACATTTCCAAAAGAGAAAACTTGTACCATGAAGCCTTCTTCTAATTCCCTCAAGCAATAAAAGGTTGAACTGTTGAAATCTTGAAAGCTGGTTTTCAAGCCAGGAGGCATAGGCACATTACGGTATGGAAAACAATTATGGATCAATATTAAATGTGTACATAAATTTTTATACATAGGAGTTTATAGATATTTCTCAAACTTTCTTGCATGAAATGGAAGAAATAGTAATCTTTCTCTCACATTCATGAGTGATTTCAGTTTTTACACAATATCTTTTGTTCCATATCACACCTGAAAACTGAGACCACATAGTAAAGTGGAATGATAAAAAAGTGACCCTTCACCATTTTTAAGATGTGTACATATAGCCCCCCCTTAATAGGTTTCATGAAATGTTTACATATTTATCAAATGCTTTATAAGATTATTAAGTTTAATGAGAAGGGTCACTTTGTTGTTAAATTGTTGATAAATGCTTACGCAACCCTCATGATTACTGAGCAACATTCTTGATTTAAAAATAGCAAGCTCTGTAAAATACTCCAGGGTTTTAAAGGTTAACAAAGAGGTGCAAATGAATATCCTACCATTTATTTCATAATTTGTGCTGGGAAAATACTATTTGTCATTGCTGACATAATGCAAAATTTTTGATGTATTAAAATATTTTATTTTACTCAACCACAGAGAGGTTACTCAGGAAGAAGCCAAGGAGTTTGCGTACCGACTCAACGCAAGTCGCTTCCAAGAGATCAAGAAGAACGACCCTAATCACAAGATCCGGCCTCCGTTCTTCGAGACCAGTTCCAAGACTGGCACGAACATTGACCAAGTTTTTGAGTATATATTCACAAGTATCTTGCCAGGGATAGGGGAAAGCCCCGTACAGAGAAAGGACACTGTGGACATGAATAGAGACCCTCAACGTACGAAAGATGATGCCAAGAAGAAGGGATGCTGCAACTGAGGTTTACGTATGCTCACTTGTACATGCATCTTACAATAGGTATTATCTGTATGTATCGTTGGATCAGGGAAACACCCTCTGCATAAACATCTACGCAAACCATGCAAGGAGGGAAGCACATGAGATGTGGGATATTCACATGAGGAGACTGTTACAGTGTTGATTGAAACATACTGATGGATTGTCATGGTGGAGTGGACCAGTCTCTCGTCTTTCAACCAGAGGGCTGCAGTTCTAGTCCCACCCTTGGTGCTAATTTCCTTCAACAAGAAAGTTATCCACAAAGCTGCACTCTACACAGGTGTGAGTGGGGACCGGTAGGAGACAGCAACACATTGTCTGATGATGTGGGCACCTATATGGTTGCCTTGTTGCCATTCAGTGACTGGGTAATTGGTAATGATATCAGAAGCACTTTAAGCAGTCGTATAGACATGATAAGGCGCTATATAAATCTACACTATTACTATTTCAGTGTCTTAATGAGGGATGATTTATCTAATCTTTAACAATGATCACAAGGATGGAGCCTTGAAATACCTCATCCGTACATCTATTCGTTAGGATGCTCTCTCTGCCGATTTCCTGTGGTAGGTCAGGGATAGCATTTGAAGAATCTCTCCACTTGGGGTGATAACACGGCTACATTTGAGATCTATGTTAACAAGATTGCATTTCATTCATGTACACTGTGTAACAAATAGTTTCTTTTCTTATCTGGAAGGACTCGCATTCATCATCATTGGGGTTCTTGATGACACTGCTCTTCTTTTAAAGTGATTGCCATGAAACCATCTGCCTTATACACCCTATGCTCACTTTTAACCTTGAGTTTTAACCCAGAATGGCTTAACATAATTAATGAGGATTCATCAAATATTGATTGTCAGTCTCTCCTTTTGTAGAAATTTTAAATGGAGAGTAGTTTTTACTATTCCACATTGTAAATTGATTTTTAAAAAATCAATAGTCTGTTCATATATAGGAAAATACAATCATATACGTAAATATTATATTGAGCAAATTATACAACAAGTCAAAAAGAGTTTTAGCGATGCTTCGATTATACAATGATTGAGGAAAGAACATACACTCATCATGAACTTTTAATACCAGCTATCAGTTATTCCAAATGATTTATTTAACTCTGTTAGCTAGGATGAACCTAGGATCCATTACATTTAATTTGTAGTGGAATAGAAGAATGACATTGTTTGTTCTTAATATCATTGTGATTTTACCTTGAGGGTTAACAGTTACATCAGTATAGAATTATGAGCGAAGTGGGAGATCCCGAAATTATGAACAAAATAACATTTTTCATAGAATTAATGTGGAAAGGAAGTATATATATACATGTAGTATTAACTTTAAAAAAATTATGCACAAAGACTTCAATGTCAATTCAAATTATCCTTTCTTTTATATAGCCAGTATCTCTATGTTAACTCACAATATTATGTTGTATATTTTATGTTCAGAGTATATTGATGTACATTATTTGAGAAAGTGATTTTTATATAATAGCTTTTAGATTATTAATGTATACATTTTACTTGAACCAATATATTGAATGATGTTTTTGTTTCTGCTCTAATACTAGCAGTGCCATTTAAATAGATTCAGATTAATGTATGTTTCTAGCCAACGAATGTAGTTGTGTGGTATTACTTCAATCGGCTGGTAACAATTGAACTACAATACTTGGAATCCAGTTTACATACATTACTTCTTGCTATGTCAGACAAGCCTTGGGCAAGCTTCTAGAATGTCAAGAATAACCTTTGTGTACAAAGAATGCATAAGATTTGCAACAAATCTATTTTTAAACCTGCTCAAATAATAAGTGCATAACTTTTCAAACTAAGTAACTTTTGAACATCATGAATTGTTATAGGGAGTTGCTTTTATATGTATCACCCTCAACCAAATTATTTTATGGCCACAAATACCCTTTAAGAAATTGGCCTATATTGTGTCAAATTTGGGAGAAAACAAATCTCTGTTGCCTGGCTGAGAATACTTACTATCAGTGAGAGTATTAAACAAGGTAAATTTGTTGTTGTTGTTGTTGTTGTGAAACAACATGTGGAAATTTAAACTGTTCCTGATGAAAACTAAATCACTCTTTTAGCAAGGTATAATGAGTATTTTCTTGATTAATGTCTTGTATTGTTCAACATTTTTTTGTGGTTTAGTTTTTACGATGAGTGCAATTAAACATGGATATTGTGTAATAAAATTCTTTCAAATCTGAAGAAATGTCTAGGAGAATCTCATTGCAGGAAATCTGAAGCCTTCCAATTTTAATATACAATCTTTTAAATTGTGTAAATACTGTATTCATTATCATAGTATATAAGTGCACTCCATATGTGCTCAGTGCTTAAGTACATCAAAGGACCAAATTTTCACATTTTATATTCAATAAAATCTGAATCCAATTGAGAGATTTTTTCAGTTCACACAACTCTTTGACTGTGTTGCACTATAAATCCCTTTTCTGAGCTGCCAATAGTTCCAAGCTCCTTACTTTCTATTGAACAAAACAAAACTTGATACTGAACTGCATAAACAATCTTGAATTAATTGTTCTTAATTTGTGTATCATATTTGTAAAGCTTATTTTGATGATCTACCTTTAAGATTTAACTTTTTCTTTTCACCAATTATGCCACATATCATTTACTGTATCATATTTCTAGTATAAGATGAATCAACTTTTAAATGTGGTGTTCTATGATGCATGAATAACATTATAACAAGCACCACCATTTTCCTCTCAAGAACTAATAAGTGTGTTTTTAATTTTCCCAAATACTAAAGGTTTTTTTAAAAATGTTCTTTCTCCAGGAAGGGAATGTGTGGTCATATATGTGACATAGTTTATAAGCTGAAATTTCTGCAATCGTTTTAATTGCTCGAATTTCTGGACCATGAATTCCCAAAAATGTTCAATCATGAGAGTGCCCATAGACCTGTGTACAATAATCTTTCAAAACATGAAAATAGCACCTCGCTGAAAAGGTCTGAAATTCATTGAATTCACTCAAATTTATGACCCTAAAATACTGACCTTTACATTTTGCCTGTGTGACTGTCTTTCATTTCTCCTTCCTCTACCCTTTTTTGGCATGACATAATTCTTATAACTCAATCCTCGCACTTTGTACACCATATTATACCATGAAATGTTAATCAATTTAAAAATTGAATGGAATTTACAATATGCCTGGTCGCATATTAATTGTTCAGAAAAGATTCTGAAATGGTTTTTCAAAGTGATGAAATTTGTAAAAGAAATTTTCTTAAAATGTATTTTTATAACTTTGATAAATTGATCATGAAGAGATATGCAATATTTTTTCAATTTTGTTACATATGTAGTTATACTGTGAAAAATTCTGATGAAGGTGGTTTCTCTTATTTGTATGTGACTCAATGACCCTAGACCCTTATATCACAATTCTGATTCAAAAGATAATCTATTATATCCCTTTTATTTACTTCTCATACATTAATTTGACATGTTTTTGTCTTGTTATGATTTTCTTAACCTTCCTTCTTGCTTCTTTATGACTTTTTTTTATCATGTAAGATTTGGGGATGAATGGTCACATTCCTGAAGTTGTAATAATTGAGAGAGATATATGAAATTTTATTAAATCATTGTTAAGAAAATTGTTATGCCAAGTTGTATTATTTTGTCTACCTGTTCCTGAAAATCAAGTACAGTATGCCTCTCATCAGAAATAGGTACAAAATTGTTCTCAATGTTATCATGTACAGTGGAACCTCATTATAAAGAGGTCGGATAGAGCGAGATACCTGTTATAACAAGGTGATTTTATTGGTCCCAGCTCTTTATAGTTCTTTGGTTTTTTTTACCCTGATATAATGAGGAACCTGATATAACTAGGTAATTTTCATGGTCCCAAGGACCTCATTATAAAGAGGTTTCACTGTAAATTGATAAAACGACTATTAAAAAATGATTTCCAATACCTTCTCTTCCGTAAAATGATTTAGAAACCAACCAATCCATTCCATCTGTTTTTGTGTATAATACTGTTTGTCTCCATGCATCTCTCTAACCCTAACATTTTACAAACCCATCTGTATTTTTGTTGTTCTTCTCTTTGACCCTTCCCATCATTCTGCATTTTTTCTCTAAATCCTCTCAACCTCCCCCTCTCTGTCATTTTTTTGTGTGTCACACTATCTGTCAATCTGAATCTATCTTGCCCTATTATTTTACACACCATCTGTGTCTTTGTCATTCTTCTCTTTGATAATTCATTCATTTTGTCCTTGTTTCTGTATCCACTTTCCTGCCCCCTTCTCTTACTATCTGTCCAAATCTATCTGATCCCCTCATTTTATACACCTTTTCTGTCCTTGGCAACCCCCATTCCCTGCTCTCTCTCATTCACTCTCACAATAAGAAAAACGATCTTAGAAAGTGGACACATAATCAACCTGCATTCAAGTCTTCACAGTGCAGAGATACTAACTGTTCTACAAAATACATGAGGCATATTTTCACACAAATTCAAGGCTTTCATTACAAGCGAATGGCTGAAAGCAGTTTTTGTTGTCTTGTTTGCTTTCACTTCACTTCTGTCTTCAGCAGTTGCGTTATTCACATTTTAATCTGTACCTCATGCGTATTCCGGATGAGTTGGGAACTCTAACAGTGGCTCTAGCAGACAAAAGAGATTTACCCTAAAATTATTCTGCAAAGAAATGTATAACAAGTTTTTTTTACCAACGCATCTGCCTCATAACAGGGAAGAATATATATTTTGTCTACTTGATTGCTTGCACTCTTGTTCAGCTGTTGCATTATTCATGTTCTAATCTGTACCTCATGCATATTCCGGATGAGTTGGGAACTATGACAGTCGCTCAAGCAGACAAAAGAAATTTTCTCCCAAATAATTCTGCAAAGAAATGAAGAACATGTTTCTATATCAGCCCATTTGCCTCGTAACAGGGAAGGAAATATGTTTTGTCTACTTGAGCAATAACATGGAAAGAAACGTCTTTTATCTCTTTGAGCATAAATGAAAGCTATGAAGGAGAGTGTTCAGTTTGTCTANTCCATTCCATATGTTTTTGTGTATAATACTATTTGTCTCGATGCATCTCTCTAACCCAAACATTTTACAAACCCATCTGTATTTTTGTTGTTCTTTTCTTTGGCCCTACCCATCATCTTGCATTTTCTGTAAATCCTCTCACCCCCCTGCTCTCTAATTCTCTCTCATTTTTTGGTGTCACACTATCTTTCTATCTTAATCTATCTGGCCCTGTTATTTTACACACCCATCTTTCATTCTTCTTTAAAAGAGAATCACGAAGACATTATCAAGCCTGGAACGTGCGGGTTTAACGAACATAATGCGAACGGAGAGCGAAAGGTGATTGGTATTGTGACGTCAAAAAAGGGACAACATTTTGGGCAAGAATGAAAACAAAATTGGACGAACCAAACAACTTCCACTGAAGCCTTCGAAATGGTTATAGGCACACAAAAGATAGTATTTCTCTGATTGATACGGTGTATTCATGTTCAACATTACTAAGCATAATAAGAGGAAGGAATTTTCTTAGTGTAGGTACATAATAGAGCTATGCATCCACAACACACTGCTTGAAAGGATGTGAAATTCAGTTAATAGACATGTCCAATGAATGAAATGTTACAATAACAACCCGACTCTTTGAGTGTGGCAATCATTTTCTCAGATATAAAAGGCATAAGAAATAAAGGAAAGAATGTGCGAGCGTACCATTTGATTTACGACAACAATGCACTTGCACTGTACTTACAAGAGCGTTTGCCGTCATAGTATTTTGGATAGCTTTACAGGACATAAAAGTAAATAAATACAATAATTTGAAGCATGTAGAGGAAGACAGTGTGCCCTTTATAATTATGCTGGATGGTTCCTTCTGCAAATGTCCCTTCCTTGACGTAATTACCGAAATAACTCGAAATAACTCGAAATATCCCGAAACCGAAATGTAAAAAACGAGCCCTAAAATCAGGTTTTTTGTTTTACATGATCGAATTTGGTATAAAACAGTCCTTTCAACATATTATCCACATAATCACCTTTTTGTACTTGTAAAATATGTTGTATTCGTGATTTCCTTCGTGGTTCTTCTTTAAGATACCTTCTTCTTTTTTCTCTCCTAGGTTCTGTATCCTCTTTCCTCTCTGTTTTTAAGCAGTCATGCTACCTGAATCTATCTGGTCCCCTCGTTTTATACACCCGTTTCTGTCCTTGGCAACCCCCATTCCCCGCTCTTTTATACACTCACTTTGAGGTAAAAGGGTCTTAGAACGTTGACAAATAAACAACCTGCATTCAAGCATTCACCATGCAGAGATGCTAACCTTTACGGATTAGACATGAAGCAAATTTTCACATGAATTAAAGGCTTTCATTACAAGTGAATGGCTAAGAGTAAGGTTTATGTTGTCATGTTTGATCTCACTCTTGTTCATCTATTGCGTTATTCACGTTTTAATCTGTACCTCATGCATATTCTGGATGGGTTGGCAACTCTGACAGTGGCTCAAGCAACTAAAAGAAATTTCTTCCCAAATAATTCTGCAAAGAAACAGAACATTTTTGTTTATCAACCCATTTGCCTCATAACTGGGAAGGAAATATATTTTGCCTTCTTGAGCAACAATATGGAAGGAAATGTATTTTGTTTACTTGAGCAAACATGAAAGCTATGAAGGAGAGTGTTCAGTTTGTCTGCTTTCTTTGTCAAATTCATATTGCATATTTCCAAGGTATACTGACAAATACTGCATATATGTTTACATTTGTTTTAAATCTTTATTCATTGTATCATATTTTCACTTAATATAGTCACCAATTTCATGGCAAAATAAATGAGACAATTGATATAAGAATATTTTACATCACATAATCAATATCTATGAATATTTACAATATACAGTTGCCATAATTCTATACATGACAAAAGTCTCATTTGTTTCAGTAAATTTTAAACAATAATAAAGCAAAGAAATCAGTAACATTGCATAATGATAAAAATGATCACATAAAGCTAATGTTTATACTCAAATTGGCATGAAAACTGAACACAAAACTATGTATTAAAATGAGCTTACAGATATGAGGCCTGTAATATAAAAGATGCAATCAAACTTACGATAAATATTAATCGTAAGTCTATGGCAAAACATGTATCATAAAGATACAATTAACTTTTAATTAAATGTATTTCTTTTATGTTACAGGCCCATGGTGTGATATATTTGAGAGAAAACTATTTGTGATTTCTTCGAAAAAATAAAAAAAAAATTTTTTTCCATACTTTCCTGTTGATGGAAAGGAATATATCAACACTTAGAACATGGACTTGTATTTTGTTGAGAAAAAAATGTTCCAAAAAAGAAAAACGAATCAAAGCATAAGAATACAGCTTACCTTATATAAATAAAGGATATTGAACTATTTCTACATTAATAAAATGTAATATACCAAAGACAATTCAAAAGCAGTAACATAATTCTGGATATTATAGCTAAAACATGAAAGTATGAAAGAAAATATAGAGGAAATGGATCATGATTAATTTCATAGTTTGGATTGGGCAATTACATGCTAATGCTTTTTTCATGAAAGCAATCTGAAGATAGATGCTCATGCTTTGAATATTAATTGCTGCAAGTAGTTACATTCAATCACTCTCCATTTAGCATATAAGCAATTACCATACACAAATGCTTTATGCAATCAAACTTCCGAGCCGACTTGGCACAAGAGCAAAAGTATTGATTCAACACAGTCACTTGGTCTCTAATACCTGTTCCCGTTTCTTTCTTTTTGTTCTGTTTTATATCTAGCTCGTATCCGTTCTTAACATCCTAGGTGATTTTCAGGATGTATGATCAATTCCAACTGGCATTCCTGAGAAATGAACAAGTCTGCTAATTGAGCAGGACATACAGTACGAAAATTTTCTGTAGAGCATTTAATGTTGGCCCGATTATCATACTGCGATATGGAAAATGATGAAGATACTACCAACACAAAGAATTAAGTTAAATACAATATGTTGAATCTAATGTAAGTACATAATGGCAAAATTAATATTCAAAGAATGCACTGATAGGTCTAGACATGTATGACAAAGCAAATAGGAACACATTAAATAGAAATGTAGTAACACCAGTGGGTACTCATTGTATCAACATTGGTGTACATAAAATGAAACGGTACAGTCAAATACTTAACCCAACATATTTTAGCTAGATTGATATAATGAAAATAAAACTTAATAGTCATTCATGACATTTATCTGGAATTATCAGTATCATGTAATCTAGCAAAATAGCAAAATACATCTTTATTTTTTTTCCAATGATGTATAATGTCGGAACAGTTTGATTGTGACAAATATGAAGCCTCAAAAGTTGCGTATAACTCAAAAGAAAAGAGTCGCAATCATTCACAAAAGAAAATATGCAGATATGCCAACCAAAAACCTTACTTTTCAATTTTTCTATCCTCTTTTACTTCATAAGGTGGTACTAAGACCTATTAATGTTTATGAATGCAGAACACCATCAAACTAAAAGGCATCGCACCTGTCTTTATGGAGAACATAGTATTATTGTCTACTGGTATTGACTATTCATGACCCATCCCAGACAAATGGTTTGCATGTAGGTTCTTGGTGACACACCTGTCAAATTATGCGAAAAATGTACCTCGTTTTATACTAAAAGTAACATGAATAATAAAAACTTACAGGTTGACAGGTGGATGCACGGTGGTACATGTATTTCATTGGGGTGAATTATTACTCATATCCATTGAGGGATGTACCCCTCATCCAAACGTAAAATACAGAGAATACGGTTTTAGGTTGGCATCCCTGAATATGGCTGGGTAAAACATATGGGTCTAAAGGGTATCATGTTATCATTGGCAAATCCCCAAAAAATATATTGATGATGACTATAAAGATTCCAACCTTCCTGAATATGCACAAGGACAGAAAATGAATTATGACCAAACAGCCGAACAAGATATTTTCACAGAAGAAAAAAGCATATGACTATCGCTATGGTGCTTTTTCTCATGAGGAAATATTTCATTTAGCTGTTGAGTAGTTACAATTTAATCAACTTTGATCCTCTTTACATATTCTCGAAAAATTTGGCATCATACTATTGGTATCTTTAAAATAAAACATTTAAAGCAAAATGTTAAATCATATCTGTATTCAAAAGCAGCACAAAATATTCAACAGTAAATCAATTCAACAGTCATTAAATTATTTTCTTTCTAAGTTACTTTATACATTACTTAGCAAACAGTATTCTGACTGCAGTAAAATAGATCAGTTTCATTTGAAAAATATGGTTTGGTCTATGCATTAGGAGTGCTATCAGAATAAGGGGGTGTTGCTCGAAAGTTGCAATTTATCGCAAGTTGCAGTTGACCGGAACGCGCCAATCAAAATCATTGTTTCATGCGAGTCTTGTTGAATGTGCAAACCGTGCGCGAATGAAAATGCGCGTTACAACCTGCAAAGTTGCAGTTGATTTGCAGTTGATTTTGAGCAACACCCCCTAAGACATCGCTGTCTTTTCATGTACATATTATAACATCACATGACATTATCATGATAGTCATTTCACTTTTTACATATAGCCTTGATTTGTTCTGGCTAAAAAATACATTTTATATACAAATAATTTGAACTTGTCAAGGCTAAATGAAAAAAATAAAAGATAGAGAAAAAGAGAATTGCTGGTAGCAATAAGTTTATACGTAGATACCAATTTTCCTACAAAAAGTATCTCCAGCAAACTGGCCATATTCAGTATATGTTTTACCTGTACACCCAATGGCCAGTATTCTGATTGCTAGGTTTAACTTAATCCAGGTCTAAATCATTGTCATTTAGACTCTTGGTTTAACTTGACAATAGGTCCGGGCTAAATGAAAATAGCTTTGTCTGAGGTAAAGTTAAACCTTGCTATCAGAATATGGGCCAAAGAGTATCTCTTAAAGGTATAGATCTGTAATAGTCAGGATGAAAAAAATTATGTGAAATGAGCTAACTTATTCATAAATTGCTTCACATGCATAAAAATAGATATGAACGAGATTGGGAAATGATTCTCTCCCATATTCTGGCACATTTTAGTTTGAATGTCAATATGGTCCATAAAGATCGCTCCTACAGACAGACACCACTATTACTCCCTGCTGCTTCAGGCGTTAGACTTAGGGGGTGTTGTTCAAAAGTTGCAATTGATCGCAAGTTGCAGTTGATCGGAACACGCCAATCAAAATCATTGTTTCATGCGCGTCTTGTTAAACGCGCATAGCGTGCGCGAATGAAAATGCGCGTTACAATCTTCAAAGTTGCAGTTGATTTGCAGTTGATTTTGAGCAACACCCCCTAAGAGCAATGTCGGTCGTACGGGCTCATTGCCAATCTGAATTTCCATTGATTTTATTCATCTAGTTATAAAATGCTCTTAATAATCATGGAATAAAAATGTGGCTAGTTTGAAGGAGACGTTTTCTTTTGGACGCTCTGCATTGGACCTTTTTCAGTAGCATAAGGTGAGAAGTGCATAACTCATATGATGATATTTCTCACTACACCTATTATGGCTTTAATTGAAAATATCATGTGTAAAGAGCATAAATCATGATGGACATGATTGCTGTACAAGAAACCGCCATATTCACGATGATTTTAATCATTGATAGCATTGACTTCTACTGCCTCTGCTCGAACAGTCAGCATAAGGAGGCGCCGTGGTGTGTGGAGGCGCCGTGGTGTAGTGGTCGTGACTCTTGCCTTTCAACTAGAGGGTCGTAGGTTCGAATCCTACCAATGGCGTCAATTTCCTTCAGCAAGAAATGCATCCATATTGTGCTGCACTCAACTCACGTGAGGTGCATGGGTACCTGGTAGGAATATTTATTCCTTGAAATGCCAAGTGCGCCGCGGATGGCTGCCGGGCTAAAGCCAGGGTAATGATAATGTAAAGCGCCTTGAGTACTCAGCAGAGTGGATACGTGCGCTATATAAATTGCATCTATTATTATTATTATAATTTGTATAAATACACCATGCTTTTTTAAAGTGAAATCCACAAGGTAGCATATATGCACCAGTGCATCATAAGAGACCTCCATGCTTCAACTTTAGTGCATTCTTACATAAAGACATAACACAAGTCTATTTAGGACCTTGAATCATGATAACAAGTGATAGATTATAGTACAGTTGACAAAATTGGACTATAAGATGCCATGAATAGCCAGGAATCTAGCCATCAAAAGTCACAAGCAGTGAGTCCCNATTGATAGCATTGACTTCTACTGCCTCTGCTCGAACAGTCAGCATAAGGAGGCGCCGTGGTGTAGTGGTCGTGACTCTCGCCTTTCAACTAGAGGGTTGTGGGTTCGAATCCTACCAATGACGTCAATTTCCTTCAGCAAGATATTCATCCACATTGTGCTGCACTCAACTCACGTGAGGTGAATGGGTACCTGGCAGGAATATTTATTCCTTGAAATGCCAAGTGCGCCGCGGATGGCTGCCGGGCTAAAGCCAGGGTAATGATAATGTAAAGCGCCCTGAGCACTCAGCAGAGTGGATACGTGCGCTATATAAATTGCATCTATTATTATTATTATAATTTGTATCAATACATCATGCTTTTCATCTTTGAAGCAAAATCCACAAGGTAGCGCCCATGCACCAGTGCACCATAAGAGACCTCCATGCTTCGACATAAGCACATATTGATATAAAGACATTACACAGATCTATCTTTGAATCTCAAATAATGATACCAAGTGATAGATTATAGTACAGTTGACAAAATTGGACTAACAGTTGCCATGAATATTCAAGAATCCTGCCATAAGTCAGAGGCAGTGAGTCCCACTCTCAAATAGCATGGGCTCTGCTTTCCTTCTCATTTCCAACGAAGAGTTCCATGTCCGGTGTTCTAGAAGACGTCACACAATGCACAGAGTATGCACAAATGTCTGCATTGAAGGAAGATGACCATAAATGTCTGTATGATTGGAACATGTACTGGATCAGACTGCGTTCGAATTTTTGCTGCGGTAGAGTAACGTGAGATCACCACCACTCTTCCAGATGAAATGTTTGATGGTACGGAGATCCATGTTGGGATCTAGTACCTGAAACGAGACAAGACAGAGATAAAGGGGTGATTATATCATACAAATTTGCATAATTAGATTGCTATTTTATGATAATTCCTCCTGGTTGGACACAAATATTTCAAATGTCTATGATAACTACCAATCCGAACTTGAAATCAGTCCTGATGAGTCATTGCATGTATGTGATGAGAAACCGTAAAGTTAGTGCTTCTTATTGGGAAATTTCTCAAATGAAACAAACTTGAAGTGAAAAAATTGTAACAACAATATTCACTGATATACTACTAAATATTTGCCAAAATAAGATTAACAAACCTTCAGAAGGCTAGCAATGACTTTGGGGTCCATATTATGGTATTGCTAGGTTCTGAATTCACTATATTCATTGAGATATGAGTAAGCCCTAATGAAGTGAAAGAGAATTGGAAAAGTAAGGAATATTGTTATATGTTAGCTTGTCGAAAAGTCAGCTGACAATTCTCTTTAGTATAATGAATATAAATAACAATGAAACTAGATCTTACTTGGTCTTGACACAGCAGTTCTACTTTCTCTTCAGAGATACTGCTCAGCTCGGAATCCCTGTCGCCGCCGTCTCCGGTCCCGTAACCGTTTGTGGCCCCTGCAGACGGCGTCGAGGATGCAGTGTATGCTCCCATCACCTTCTCATAGACGTGTTCCAGGACTTTCCTGGCCTGCAGCATGTCACTGGCTGAGAGCCTATCTCTGTAATAATAAAACAAACATTGTGAATAAATGGAGAAGTAGGGCATGAAAATTTTCTTGGCCTGAAGCATGTCACTGAATTACTTCCATCTTTGTAATCAGAAAAAAACATTCAATATTAAGCTAGTTTTCTTTAGATTTGGAATTATCAGCGTCCTCCAGCATGTAAATTTTAAATCTTTATGGCACATTTTGGTGCACAGGAGTCATTTACTAAGGAAAGATGAGAATCTGAGTTTTTGCAAGTGTGAACCAATCAGAGAAGGTAACTTATTTCTTGTTTTCATTATGCTTGGTTTTGTTGAGGGATATTAATATAATGGCTGAGATTTGTTAGATGATCTCATCCTATAAAGCACTAGGCTGCAAAGCTCCTGAAAGACCTGGATTTTCTTGGTGCTTCAGACTGGAACTTGTTTATAGATTTCGCTACATTATAAAAAAAATAATAATAATAATATCAACTTACTTTTTCAATGTTCTATTGCCTGATGGATTGTGTGGTTGCAGGAAGAAGGAGATCTTGTTGAACTTCGGTTGATTGTGCTGAAAGTTAATCAAACGATATAAATGCAGATCATGATTAGGGCAGATAAAGTTATAATATTTCAATAGGAGGAGTAAAAAGGAAATAGTTAATATTGTACTTCCTTTGTCTAGGCTTCATATTGGAAGATTTCAATCATATCAGATATCAAAGCTTCAAATTTTGAAGTTACAATTGTTGAGGTTTGCCTGCTGGCAACAACTTAAATTTAGAATTTGACCACAATTTTCTATCAAACTGACAGCTCTTGTCTTATTTTAGTACAAGACAGTAAATCAATATCCACATAAAAAAATAACAAAAGAGTAGTTTGTATCACCCAGAGCTGAAAGAAAACTAATAACAGAATAAGGAGCAAAGTGAAAAAAAAAGTTTTGAAAATTAATTATGCTCATCAATTTCTAGCAAATAGCCACATAGAAAACATGTTGTGATAAAAATAGATGTTCGATCTAATTCTATTTCATTAAAAATTTACAATAATATTATGTTATCTTTCACCATCTACCAAATTAAAAATATGATAAAAAGAAAACCAAGCCTCACCTCCACTGTGACAGACACCACCCACTGGGGTACATTCTCATTGAGAAGTGACCTCTCAGAGTCTCCGCTCGCATCTCGGCACAAGAACCTGAAGAGCGTGCGACCTCCAACCTCAGTGAAGATGACTGGTGTGTGGGCGGGCACGCTGAAGTAGCTGTTACCCTTGTTGCTGTCTGTCGTCGGAGGGTGGGGCGAGGTGGGGGATGATGAGCTCACCGCAAGGTTGATGTCTCCTGTGCTTGTGTTGATTCCATTCACTAAACAGAAGAGGGAGAAATTCTATTAGATGTGAAAATGTTACTGTTGTTGCTATCAGACAGGGAAGGATGGTGGTAAAAGGGGGAGGAATAAGGAGCCCAATGCTAGGTTGATGTCGCCTTTACTTCCATCGATTCCTTCCACTAGACAAAAGAGGTTATAGATTTTTCATATAGGAATATTCACCAAAATTGGGGTTGATTTGCTAACAAATATGAGTGGATCCAGGAGTTGATGGGGGGGGGGGCGGTGGTAATTATAATAGATGTATCATATGAAAATATGATGATAACAAATGACTGAATTTCCCTGAATTCCTTGTGAGTTCTCTCACCAAGCAGAAGAGGGACACATTTTTAAAGATATATGATATTAGAGATGATTTTGTAGTATTTGCTGCATACAGCAAGAAATGGAAGGGCCCTCAATGACTTGACAAGCACTAAGAAAACATTCAATAGTGGGGTAAAGAAGGACAACGAATACAAGAAACGCTTTTTCTTGTTCCATTTTCCTGGATGGATATTATCATTGTCTGTAATGGGCAGGAATAATGTGGATGCTGGAAAAATGAATCAAAACTTACCGTGGCCGTTTACGCTAGCTGGATCATAGGCATGTGTTCTTGGCCAGTGTTCCAGTAAAGCTTGCAACACGAGTCCTCCATAGTTAACTGTGAATTAGGGAGAAGTAAAATATGTAGTGAATTATTCCTGAAATTATCTAGATACAGGGTTCATTCATTACTTACAAAACATGCACTTCCAAATGTTACCAAAGTGGGACAAACAATTAAATGCAAACTTCACTTTGTCTTGACTCTGTAAACTTGACATGCAATTATCAGCACGATACTAAATGAAGGGAAAGAGAAGCACTGCAACAATCAAAGACAAACTTACTCTTTTCTAACATCTTAAAATTGTCATGGGATTAAAATATTGAAATATCTGTTCTTAATGGAAATTTTATTCAAATTTAATCATATGTCATTTCAACTGATATTTGTTTCAGTTGTATTACATTTACCATGTAATTGCAAATTATTTACCAAGTACATATATAGTCAATTCCACCAAAGTCGAATGTGTTTTTAAGTCAACTATTTGCCAAAGTCAATGAAAATTGTTAGAACAAATCATACAAAACCTGTTTTACCTTAAAGTCAAATTTCTCCTCAGTCTAACAGATTTTTGTGGTTCTAGGATTATTTGACCTGGTCAGAGTTAGCAGTATTACACAAAGTGGAAGACAGTTTATCAAATTTTTCCTGCCCAGAATGAGAATTACTAAACTAACCTTTGATATCAGGTGCATCTGATGGTCCCAACTCACTGTCCTTCGATGATACCCAGGCAGCAAAACAGTCACCCTCTTCTAAATGGATGCACAGCATCTGTACAACATCAAACATAATGAAGGATAATAAAATGTTAAATTAACCCATTTACCACTGGAAATGAGTAATCCCTACACAAAGCTTATTTGGATTCCAGAATTTAGCAGTCAATAGGTTAAATGTATTGAATTAATCCATTAAGGGATTACAGTATTATCCATCTTCAAAGCAGACCTGCTACTAATTTGAATTGAATGGGGATGATATTCTTTAAAAGAAAGAAGAGAATAATCCCAGCAGGTATCAAAATAATCACAAACTAGACGAATCCTCGACTGCGCACGGTCGAAATTTATGCCTCCGCCATCGCGCAATCAGAAAAATATGTGCGGCTTGTTCCATGCCATCAGAAATCAAAAACATCTTACAAATTTTGGGCACTGCCACCTTTGACCCCACGAACCCAAAATCTCATAAGTTCTTCCTCACATGATTGAGCTACACAATGTAAGT
>BQKZ01001489.1:0-14547 GCA_036244855.1 Temnopleurus reevesii
GAGTATGAAGGGAACGAGGGGCTGTTTGAGGAGGCCGCACAGTATATGGGCGCGTTTACGCAGTCAAAAATTGATCCAAAAAGATTGCCGTAAGTATATGAAGTTCAAGTTCAAGTTCAAGTTCAAGTTTATTTTCCACAAATCACAAATCATAGTAGAATACATGTAAAGAAACGAAACAAAACAATACAATGTAGAATAAAAGGTATAAAGCAATACAAAGGTATTCGACATCATATCTTTCTTCTTTTTCAACAAAACTGTTCATTATATAGTGGAGGGAGCCTATGGAAAAGCATTGCTTGTTATTTATAGGCCCCCACGTAAGTACACAGTAATCAAACAAAAATTTAAAGAAAGAAAATAGATGAAAGAGTGTCTCCTTCTCTGCTATGATTACTGATTCAAAATCAATTATTTTGAAACTTGGTAATGAAAAAAAACTTATCTACGCATTTCAATTCAATTTGATTAGATTTAAAGTTTATTCTCTCTTACCTTTTCTATCTCTCAAACATTTTCCTTCCTTTACCCATCTCGTTTTATTCTTAAATTGTTTGCTTACTCCAAATAATAATATGTAATAATTTATTTTCTTTAACTTTTTTTTCTTAAAAGAGATGATTTTGTATTACTTTGTTTTGTTGTAAAGGCGATCCCAACACAAGCTGTCACAGTGCTTTCAGGGTACTCGCCTCCTTTATTTTTGTTCTATTTATGATGTTATTTTGCATTGATTATGTATATGAAAAGGAAATAAATTAATTAAAAATTCAAATTAAAGAAATTCATATGTGACATATCATACCAATAAAAATAGCATACGTAACACCAAAACATGTGACTGAAATAGATTAGGCGATGAAAATTATTTAAAAAAAAATTATTTGTCACTATTGCTAATGATTGAATGCTATCATTTAAATTCATCAACGCAATAAATGAAAAATAGATCTCAACAGTGATTTTACATGGCTGAAAATTTCAACTTATTGCACAGATTTATAACCTTTTTGACGTACTTCTTGACTGATCGCTTAATATCATTGTTTTAAGAGTCCAATTTAACCTTATAAATGCAAAGTCACATCTATTTACCGAAGAGGCCATTGAACTGCAGTGAAGGGGTGTAACTTCACAAAATAGATGTATATTCCCTGTAGCCGAGGAAAAGATATAGCACATTTGGAGAAAAGTGGTTTTAATGATATAAAACATCGATAATAAGTAAATTCGCTGTGTAAACTGTTAATGTAACACCTGTTCGATAGGAGGGAAGGAAGTTTCTTTTGTGTTCCTCTGCCTATTAACGGAATGGAAGTTGTTTTCTTTGCCCAAATTCCCTGTCCCTTATGCCTATAGTGACACCAGTGTTTAATCATTGATAAGGACAGCCTGGATAATTAGAATCAAATAGAACACCAGTAGCCAAAATAAATAACAAAATTCCGTAAAAAGCATTGTCTATATATTTTTAACACCGCTGCATTATTTGGCTTTTTGACTGATATCTTTAGTGTACATCTCAAATGTGAAGCATGGTATAGAAATACATTTGCCAGACATCATATATTCGTAGGAATAGAAAATAAGTTACAGATACCGATACGAATGTTTCCTTGTCCCTTATCTGCTTATATCGAAATTAAGAAGTAAATCAATTTTTTTTTATGATACTAAAGATTATATTTCAACAGTGATTTTACATGCAGAGTCTCAACCTATTTTTGTAACGTATATGACGTACTGTTTACTTATGATATTTTTGTCATATCTTATCGTTTTAACCTTACAAATGCAAAGTCACTCTTCTTAATTGAGGAGTTTATTGAACTGCATCAGTGAATGTAAATTCACCAAATAAATTTGGCATCTGGCAGAAGAAAAGATAATAGTATATTTGGATTTATAGAATTGTCAAAATCAATAATTGATGACAAGAAATGTTGTTGTAGTAATTAACCTGGGTAGTTAAAATCAAATCAAATACTAGTAGCCAAAATGAATAATTTTTTTTTCTTAAATCGCATGGTCTATATTTGTAAAACCTCAACGTTAGTTGGTCTTTTCCGACTGACATCCTTTATGTAATTCTCAATGTGAAAAAAATTGTATAGAAATTCATTTACCCAGACACCTATTCGCAGTAATTGAAAATAGTAAATAAAAGTTACAAATACGAATGTTTCCTTGTCCCTTATATCGAAATTAAAAGCAGAAAACAAGTTATAGCATGAACCAACTAGTCTGCAAAAAGTGTGAACAAAATATCAAGCCAATCAACTATTGAGCAGTTTTTACTCTCATTATGTTAAACAAATTTTGCCTTATTATTGGGCAAATTTAAAACTTCATTTACTGACAGTTTGAGTACTAACAACTTGTCAACAGATCGTCGGATTTTGCTCAAATTTCTTCATTTGACTTTTTGTCATTGATAGGAAACACGACAATTCTAGAAATAATTTCCCTTGTGAGATTGAAAGAAGGCTGTTTTTTTTTTGTTATGCAAGGCTTTTCTATATCCATTCCTGCACATTCATTATAACAAAAATGTTGAAATAGCACTTTGTCTTTATGTGAAACTTATTTTGACAAATTTTGCCGATTTGTTTGTCTGAATATCGTCATGAAGATAAACTTTAAGGAGGTGTACATGAAAATTGAATCTTTGATCTTTGATCCCTTCAGTTTCATAACCAAATTTGTACTTTGAGCTTTCCTAAGAATCATCGAAATAGGGCAATTGTTCATGAAGTCATAATAATTCCAAACTCTAAAAAAACAAAAACAGCTACGAGGTTTAGGCCTTTTGTCATATGTCGGGAATCCTCTCGAAAAGGAAGCCCAGGCATCCTGAGGAACTTAGGATGCAAAGTTGCACCTTGAAATGTGCGAACAAATGTACCTTTTTGGGGAAATAAATTGAACCATAAGATGCATGATTTTGCATTCTTGGAGTGCACAGAGGATTCGAACCCTCGTCTTTGGGCAGGTGAAGATGTGGGATTGCTTGATTGTAGCTTTATATTTGATTTGACCAAGCTCACGTGTATAAACGATGCCGATTTTAAATATTTCATTCACTGATTCCATAACATAATACAGTGTCCACTTGAAAATGCAAAGACAGTTGGGCCCTATTGCATAAAAAGTTGCGTTTAAACGCAAGTCAGAAAATTTAACGCAATTCCATTTTCAACCAATCAGGTGCGTGTATTTAGGACTTTCGTTTAATTTTCTGAGTTGCGTTTAAACGCAATTGTTCATGCAATAGGACCCTGATATCATAAAGTTGCTTGCTTAATAAGAACATATAGATAGCTCAGTCGGTAGACCATCTGCCTTGTAATGTAGCGATATGGTATAGGGATTTTTTACAATTTTACTGTACCCCTTTGACGTAAAAATCACTCTTTATATTCAACAATATTTCTTGTTCAAGTATGATATGGACATATCGATTCTGCAAGCATTCAAGAAAGAGTATTGGCGATTCCTCAATTGAAATACGATATGGATTAAACTCATGCACAAAGTTGATGAGAAGTTCTCCATGTATGATATCACAGATTATTCCAAAGTTGCCGATTCAAGGATGTCCATTGGTAGAGGAAATGCAAACTTCATAACTTTTGAACAGATTGTCTGATTTTGCTCAAATTTTCATAGCTGCTCACCTTATTTTTTTTCATGACAATATCAGGGTAAAGTTCCCCTTTAATACACATCACCCAATTGTTGTTTTTATCTGTTTATTCATTACTTCTGCTCATTAAATACTGCTCCGCCTTAGGAGGTGGATTGAAACATTATATAAGTGTACATGACTTTGTGAAAAAAATTTATAACATATATTTGCTTGACCACTTATTATTATCAAGAAGATAGCTAGTGATTATGTAAATATCAATATTACACTGTACTTATCAAATACTTATCTCTTTGCGCTGATTAAGAGAAAAGAAACAAAAAGTCCAAGTAAAGGTGCCTTGGCGAGTTTGACAACTTACCTTTGCGCTGCACTTACAAACTTCCGTAGCTTGTCTACTTCGTCAGTCTTCAAATCGAATAATACAAATAATAATAGATGCAATTTATACAGCGCACGTATCCACTCTGCTGAGTGTTCAAGGCGCTTTGCATTATTATTACCCTGGCTTTAGCCCGGCGTACACCAACGCTCATGGCATTACGAGGAATAAGTATTCCTGTCAGGTACCCTTTCACCTCACCTGGGTTGAGTGCAGCACAAAGTGGATGAACCACTACACCAAGGCGCCCCACTCGATGTCAGCTAGTTTTAAAATACAAAGACAACGTTGTATTACAAAATTTGAGCCCTCTAATGAATTATGTCCTTCACATTCATTCATGTTTCTCATTCCAGGTTTGCCACTGTCCAGACAGAACTGGAGAACATGAGAGGGAAGTACATTTTCGTCAAGGACCAAAGTCACGCCATGGAGCCCCAGTTCAGGCAGTTCATCCCGAAGGGCTACCGACACGTCTTTCTCATTCGAGACCCTTCGTCAATCTTCGTATCTTATCGGAAAGCCATGTACAAGCACACCGTCGAACTGAAAATGCTCGAGTACAAACCCGAAGAGGAGTACGATCTTGTAGCTGATGACGTCGTCGCGCTAGAGCCGATGGATCTTTACCGGAAACACCACGCCTTATGGAAGCATATACAGGAGCACTATGACCCGAACCCGATCGTAATTGATACGACAGACGTCCTCACCAACCCAGCGAAGCACATCAAGGCTCTCCTGGACGCACTGGGTTTGCCGTACTCGGACGCCCTCTTACAGTGGCCTTCATCAACAGACTACCTGAAGTTCTGGAAGACACCCGGGGAAGGCATCCTGGATAGACATATCAACTTCTACGGCACGGCCATGAGAAGTACCGGCTTCCTACCGCCATCTGCCAAACCGTCGTCGAAGGAGAAGTTAACGAGTGACGTCATTCGATGTGTGGAGGCATCGGCTTTGTATTATGATGAAATGTCCCGAGCTAAGCTGGTTTAAGGAGTCGCGCCGTTATGCATTTGCTATCAGGACATTGATGGAAAACAACTGGTTTGCTGATGTTGTCCATGTCAAAATATATTTCAATATATCAATGTATAAATGTACAAATGAATCGATAGAATAATCAAACACAACACGATATATAAACTATTTCTGCAAAAATATTATGGGTCATGGACAATAGAGCCGTACGCCGTGTATTGAATTGTGCGGACACAACAACAACAAGCATGTTCCGGTTTGAATACCATTACACAGGAGCATTGGATTGGCGTTCGACTTAATTTTTCGGAAATAGATTATATCGTGTTCTACATAGATGAATGAATAGAATGATTATAATAAACGTCCCTCCAGTACCGTTCGTGAAATTTAAAAAACGCTCCATGAACGGAAAATATGGAGAGAAGATGCTTGACCGATATTGGGATTGTTCCGATGGCGCTCGACTTACCAGTCTTTCTCTATTTCTCTCTGTCTCTACCTCTTTTTCTCTGGTTCATTTGCTCTCGGTTCAATCCTCTCTTTACTCCCACGGGTTGGGATGTCAATGTATACTACTATCATGACTATTATTTAGGTTTGTGCTTTCAGACTGAGAGGAAAGAAAAGTGAAGGTTTTTTTCCACAATTGACTTTGCAATGAAGAAGAGAGAGAAAAAAAGAAAGAAATACGTACTGGTTTACAACAATAGATGGCATCATAAGATCCTTCTAATTGATCCTTATCAACGCACCATTGCCATGACAACCCTCCTGAACTACAATAGTAGAAAATCTGTTATCTTAATGACGTAGATGGACTTGGGGGATGTGAGCATGTATTGTAGTTCTGTGATTTGAAACGTGTCTCTATAATTATGTCTAGTATCATTGTACCTGAAGGCATCAAATTCATTATCTTTCATTATGAAATTATTATATGATAGACATTTCCAGGTTGACGCGTCATCGGCAAGATTTCTTTTTCCTGTGATAGTTCATGGGCAGTGTATCATAAAGCTGTTCCCTGATCTACCCTCGACTGTACGAACGACTGGTGACCCTTTCAGGTGCGATCGGCGACAGGAGATATCAATGGGTGCAGGAGAGTGTCACCAGTTGTTCGTAGAATCGTGCGTAGTTCTTGGAGCATCCTTGTGAAACACCGACCAGGGCTGTGTTTCATAAATCTGTTCCCAGACCTATGCACGACTCTACGAACGAATGGTGACCCTTTCTCAGGTGCGATCGGTGACAGGAGATATCACTGACTGAGTGCAGGGGAGTGTCACCAGTCGTTCGTAGATTCGTGCGTAGTTCTTGGAACATCCATATGAAAAATCGGCCAGACTGTGTTTCATAAAGCTGTTCCCAGATCTAAGCAAGACTCTACGAACGACTAGTGACCCTTTCAGGTGCGATCGGCGACAGGAGATATCACTGACTGAGTGCAGGGGAGTGTCACCAGTCGTTCGTAGATTCGTGTGTAGTTCTTGGAACATCCATATGAAAAATCGGCCAGACTGTATTTCATAAAGCTGTTTCCAGACCTGCGCAAGACTCGACGAACGACTGATGACCCTTTCTCAGGTGCTAAAGGTTATCATTGAGTGCAGTAGAGGGTCGGGTCACAAGTCGTTCGCAGAGTCTTGCGTAGATCTGCACATAACTTGATGTAACGCAGCCCTTGACCCGGGGTTGCAAATCAAAATTTTGGAGATTAGTAACTTTTCAATGGATTATCCTATTGGCTCAGTTTCTTAATCTTATTTTTTTTTCATTCACCAATAGGACATATGGGGATATATTTCCCTTAAAAAACATCGTTGTGATCATTGACTGAGCAACCCTACTGAAATAAAACAAACAAACAAATAAATAGATAAAAAAATAAATAAATAAATAAATCAATAAATAAATCTTATGACATTGTTCAACATTGTTTCATTTGAAATATTCTCAACCGCCAAATTCTGAATGCTACTTAAATGGTTGGTGGTGTACATGCATGGACTAAACTGTGAAAATAGTAGGGTTCAAATTCAGCATGTAGTGCTCAAAAACGGTAAAATTAAGCGTTATACATGATGATGATGGTCTCTTGTATAGCGCCGGTCTCCGCCTCAGTTGGGCGCTCATGGCGCTCGAATTACTCAAAATAATGTCTCACAGATTTCAATGTCATTATCAGTGCTACGGGTGATCTTTCAGTCCAAGAACTCCCAGCGGTGATATGATATGGTTATTCTTGTGACGACAAGGGAGTGGGGAAAAGATAGGTCTTTAGGTATAGGACTCGAAGGTTGATTGTGTCTCTGCTCTCCTGATAAAGTGGGGACTCTCTTTTTTTTTACATCACCTTCATAGGCACTCTGTGCAGTAATAAAGCGACAACGAACGCCTTATCAAATTGTCATAGATATTTCGACAGTGGCTGATTAATTGTCTTCTTTTCTTACGTTCTTTGTGGTTTTTCATCAATCTGAATGTTTTTATATTATAGATCACATCTTGATTTCAGAATTGTTTAAATAACAAAATTGTAATATGTGACAGTGTCTTTAAATCCCGACAGGTATTAACGTCTGCAGACAGCGCGTGAACGAAACTTTACACTATTATCACTTTATGACATCAAACCTACTCTGACCGTCATAAAAAAAACAAAATAAATCAACGCATTTCAAACACCATGAGACTGGTTGAAACTAATTCGGTATATGTACTTTGAAATTTGTGAATTTACATGCGTACATATTTGCTTGCTTATATGTTGTAAAGCGTCTAGAGGCAGTGCATTAGGCGCTATAGAAATATTATTCTTATATGTATGCGACATTACAATGGACCCTAGGAAGAACAGAATCATGTATTTTTTTAAGAATCTGAAAGTGCGATCCAGCTAGTCATTCATGTGCAATCTCTACGCACAGGTAATTTTATTTCATAATTTGACGGATTTTTGTAATATGAGAGAAATAGTTTTCACTTGATCTTGATTGAGAATGAAAGAGTAAAATGAAGGACAATATAACACCAATATTGAATTGGGTATATAACCAATATTAAAATGTGTTTGATAAGCACGACTGAAATCTATTACACACATTTCATTCTATTTTGTGCAAGCGCCATGAGCTCCAAGCGGATCGAAAACCAGCGCTGTACAAAAGGATGCCGCCATTTGGCCTATCTGATTATATGACTATTACCACTACCATCAGTGAATGGGGAGGGGAATTAATTTCTGCTGACCTTGTTTCTTCTTGTCAGCTCATAAATGCGGCTGCGCAGATTTGCTTTCATAAGGGCGCCAAAATTCTTGAATATTATTTTTTTCTTTTTGGGGGGTCATGGTCAGGAGGGGAGGGGTGGAGATAGCAGTCAAATCCTCTTTTATCAATTTAGAGGCACCTAAAACATTTTCCCTGCGACGATTTTAAGCCGATGGCGTTGCATGCCGAAACAGATTTGTAATCTGTATTTCGAACGGAACGCTTGTTGACAGGTAGGCACTCGTATCATTGCAGCTCATGTCAGAGAGAGTAAATAAGTGGAACGATGATAGTCAATATAAATAAATATACGACATGTAATCGACAATGGGGTACTAACAGAAGCAGTAGTGATGATGGTGATGATGATGATGATGTTGATGATGATGATGATGATGATGGTGATGATGATGATGATGATGGTGATGATAATGACGGTGATAGTGATGATGATGATGAGGAGGAGGAGGAGGAGGAGGATGGTGATGATGATGACGATGATGATGATGATGATGATGATGATGATGATGATGATGATGATGATGATGGAGATGATGAATGATGGTGATGATGATGATGGTGATGATGATGATGGTGATGATGATGATGATGATAATGATGATGATGATGATGGAGATGATGATGATGGTGATGATGATGATGGTGATGATGGTGATGATGATGATGATGATGTTAGTAATGATGATTGTGATAAAACTCACGGCGATGATGAAGATGATTTAGTAATAATGATGATAGTCTTACATTTTATTCACACATATTATGAATACGCAGTCGATGTTAAAATAACACCCTTGTTTTGCAATATATCCATTTTGAAGTGTGATTTTGGAATTCTTATCACCCTTGCTCTAGCAAAACATACAACAGCGCGCAAGCATTTCATGAAATACATATTCTACCTCACATGGGTTGAGTGCAGCACAACACGATTAAATTTATCGCCGAATTAATTCACCATGATTTGGAATAAGTAACACATATATCTGATGTTGTTATTGATCATAGTTGTCTATGATCTGATGTAGATACTGTGTCGGTGTAAAATACCGCCAAGTGTTTTCAAGAACAGCTATCCGGCTTTTCCACGAAGACGACCCGTTTATCAGGCACCTTGTTATCAAGTTGACGGCGGCAAATTCGCTGCATGCCGCATCAGATTTGTATCATGCATATTCTACTAAACACTTGTTGACAGCAGGTAGAGGCTCTCGCATCATCGCAACGCACGAGGAAAGGGAAAAACAGGACAAGTGGAAGGACGGTCGTCATTAGACATAAATATACCACTCTGACATCACAAAGTACGATTCGAAGGGAGAGGTTATCATCATAAGGGGTTTCGATGCAGAAAATTAGCGCGCAATTTCCTCTGGCATGTTGTGTCATTCGTGATGAGAAGGGAAATGGTGTGGTGTTATTAATTCACAAAGCGATACTCGTCCATGAGCATTTTGAGTCGATGAGTACACAATATCACACTTGAGTTAACAACAACCGTCTTTGAGAGCGGGTATTGCTGTGATGATGATAATGAATGGTAAGAACATTGACTTTGAAGATTCTGCATGTACTCAAAAATATTTACTTTAATTCGTTGTGGTACGAGTGTGACAATGAAGAGTAAGCACATTGACACTAGATTCTGTATGCACTATTCATATTTACTTAAAATTGTTGTGATGCAATTATGATGGTAAGCACAATGATTCTCTAGATTCCGAGTATTCCGCATGTACTCTATCATATTTAATTTAATTTGCTGCGATGCTGTGATAAGGATAATGAATGGTAAGAACATTGACTTTCAACATTTTGCATGTACCCATTCACAGTTACTTTAATTCGGTGAGAATGCGAGTATGATGGTGAATTGTAAGAACATTGACTTTCAAGATTCTAGATGTGCCAAATAATATTTACTTTAATTCGATGTGATGCGAGTATTCAATCATATTTACTTTAACTCGGTGTGTTGCTAGTATAACTAGGGGTATTTTTAATGCGCCAGATTCCACATGAATATTGTGCTCAAGGCGCAGTTACAGGAAAATTTAAAGAGTAGCATGGGCAATAGGTACAACAACAAAAAGTACAAATAGATAAGAAATGATAGATATATGTGTAGATACTAATTGAAAGCACTTATAAAAAGATGGGTTTTTTTTTATAAGTATAATGGTAAATGGTAAGAACATTGATTTTCAAGATTCTGCATGTACCTCATCATATTCACTTTAATTCCTCGTGATGATAGTGAATGATGAGAACATTGACTTTCAAGTTTCTGTATAAATTATGTGCCCATTCATATTTAATTAAAGATTCTACGTGTATACTCAAATACGTAATGATAGCGTGACTTCGAAGAAGCCTATAGCATACTCGTTGTTTTCATACATCTTATATTTCCTCTTCTAGAGCTACTCGACACTAGTAGGAAATCAACGTACCTCGATTGGTAGGGTAGAAGGGGAAGACCTTCCAAATGGAAATGGAATGATTTAATTATAATCTGTATGTATTGCGAACAGACCGTAGTGTTTGATTTCATGTAAAACTGGCTAGATATTCAAAATGTATACACCCAGAGAAGTGTTAGAATAGGAATAGAAATCGCGGTGTATGATTATTGATACATTCCAATTTAAAATATTTGATTCCATTTCGGAGTAAAATTACACTGCAAAAAAGTGTTTCCCTCATATGTAAAGCAAAATTTGCCTTATTATTAGGCTAATCGTCAACTTATGCCCCGGTCACATAGGACCCCGGAAGCAACACGATTCAACACGACTCTTTGTTCTGAGGCAGTTAACTGTGAATTAACAAAGAGTCATGTTGAATCGTGTTGCTTCCGGCCTCTATGTGACCGGGGCCTTAACTTTTTGTTAGGCAAGGTATTGTTTGATTGTTGGGTTAGTTGGACATTTTTTAAATGTATAACATAAACAGATGAAGAAAACATTGCCGAACACTTTGTTGGGTATTTGCTCGACACTTAATGCAGTGAAATATCAAACTCTCTCAGTGCTTGTGTCGTTTTAACATTTGTCCTGTGTAGTGTTATGAGCACCTAATACGGGTTATTTCCAACACCTTTGTTTTGCAGTGTAGCGTGTGATATTTTGCCTCTTCATATGTTTGGTTTAGTCGTGTTTCTATCATAAATGCAAATTTGATAAGTCAATACCTACAATATGCCACACAAGGTGAATACACTCCTGTCATTTCGGTAATCTTCAGATCTGATTGTATTTTAAAAAAGGGACAGCACCGTCGGAAAGTACACTGATTAAAATAGTAATATTGATAATTAATAAGAGTAATCCATTAAATGCTGGTAAATCCAGAGATGGCAGGTGCGTTCTCATTTTTGTGACCATAACCGTATACTCCTTTCAAATAAATCAAGGTTTTTCCTCGTTAATGCAATTCAATCTATTTAGTTGATTCTAGTTGGAGTTCTTAAAACCTATCCCGAAATGGAATCTACAAAGGTTGCACACTAAAAGTTGAAATTTGATTACTACATAGCAAATATTTTCAAACAAATTAGAAATAGATGTTTCAAGGCAAAATATCACGATCTGTCTTTTTTTTCTTCAAATTTACTATACTGTACGTCATATCAAGCAAAGTCGACGATGTACAACCTGTTTTCATGTGACCTATACGCCTTTTCGGAGTAATCATTGTCGTAATGCTGCAATTAGGCTATAGGCCTTTAAAATCGGAAATCAACGCATGTATATAGTATAGAACAATATTTATCGCAACTTGGAATTTGCACTTTAAAAACAGAATCTCTGAAATATCTAGTGGAAAGAAATATATTTTTTTAATGTGAATCTCAAGAAAGAGTGGATTCAGAGTGAAATTTCTGTCATAAGTTTGCTTTCTTACTCTTTTTGAGTGATTTCGGAAGGTCTGGAGTGAGTCCATTTTAAAGATGGGCCTTTATTCATAACCGATAAAAGTGTGCCAAAAAGTGTTTATCCATAGTTCCCGACCAATCATATAGCTACGAAGGTCACTCCAAAAAGAATGAAAATTAATTCGAACTTACCCTTATTTTCGCTTAGTTCTGAAAATTCTCACAATTCTTATATTTTTTTTTATTTTTAAAGATTAATACAAAAAAAAATTCCTTAAAATTAAGTCGACGCCAATTCAATGCTCCTTTGTTATGCTATTCAAATCCTAACCGGTTTGTTATTGTTATTTCCGCACAGTTCAATACACGGCGTACGGCTCCAGTATCCATGACCCACTTTATTTTGCGGATAGTTTATATCGTGTTGAAAACGGTTTGCCTATTGACAAATATTGTGTTTATCTGTTCGGTCATACCCACCAGCAAACTCTAGTCACCTGTTTTCAGAAATATCACCTAAAGATAACCTCAATATGATTAGAATTTGCCCGTGATACTATTATATGTTAGGATATAATTTTGATTCATGTGGGCCTATATCTACGGTAGATGTGAAGATATTTCAAAGCTGTAAGAGAGCGACTTTGAGAAAATATGAGTTTTGAGGAAAAAAGAAAACACACCGTAAAACTGTTGGGTAAGTAGTGCAGTAGTGTCAGTACCCAGTGGATATACTGCAAAACACTGGTGTTGAATTTAACACCAACCAACATCTATGTAGGTGAACACGAGAAAAGTGTTGAATAACACCTGTTTGGAATCGAATCAATCTTTCTAAACTCCTAATGTGTTGTTTCAGCCCCCGAATAATACTAATCGGTATTCGAATATATATTTTGTTATTCCAAACGGGTGTTTTTTTCAAGATTTTATCAGGTGTCGTGTTAAATTTTGCATGATTCCACTCATGACTTAATGGCAAAGGGTAATTAAGAATTTCATAACCAATGTCTATGATAATAGCACTACTAACGTTCATCTAAATTTGAGGGAAAACACCCATTTTGTGCACAAAGCTCCCCAAAGTTGTTCGGATGTTTTTCATGAGATACATTTAATGCGATATATTTCGAGCATTTCCAAATTTCATTACGAAATTAGTAGGATGATAATTCCCTTGATTCTAATACAGTACATTCGAGGAGAAGTCAGAACAAAAATGCACGAATATTATTGTCCAGCCCTAGCCAGGGTTTGAAGATGGAAATCGTCCCCGTAGACTTTCGGAAAAGAAACATCAAAACGAAAGGAAGGGCCTTAAATAATATAAGAACCCAATTTCGCTTTTTTGGTTGTTTTTTCTCAGGTCAGACCATTGACACGGAATTTGGTTATCTTTTCTTTTTGTATATTTTTTTTAGGCTACATTCAAATGCAAGCCTGGCTAAGTTAACTGATTACATCATAATCAATCATAGAACTTTTGAACAAATCTCAGTATTTGTAGTGCTTTTTATTCGTTTCCCGTTCTGGGGCATAGATTAGAGCTCTGAATTAAAGCCAATTCACACCTTTGCATTTATAGCCTGTATCGGCCCAGCGTTTTTTAAAAATTAACAACGCTTCCTGGACGGGCAAAGACGCGGGTCTTACGATAGCCTGGCGTTCGACGTACGCTCCTTGAGCGCAAGCCGAACTCTGATCAGCATATTACATCGTGCGTTCGGGGAGCGTTTTTTTTTTATTTCACAAAAAACTGGGCCGACGCAGGCTAAAAAGGCAAAGGTGTGAGACAGCCTTAAAATCCCTACTTTTGCGTGTATTAGGTTTGTTTTCTCTGTGGAGAATGTGACAATGGCAGCTGCAAACATGGAGGAGTGATAATTGACAACCCGATCGTGTCCATTACACCAATCAGTGTCTCGACTTTCCTGACATGAGGAGCTCACGGGAGGGAGTGGGAGGTAGGAGTCAGTACTCATGAGGGGCGCACGGGAGGGAATGGGAGGTAGGAGTCAGCATTGTAAGGGGGGAGGGGGAGGGGGTTGTAAAGCAAGATTGATGAGTGGATGTATCCCCACTCTCTTTTTTCTTCGTTTAATACGTTTTGTTTTGTACAAAGATTTTATACACTAAGATGATGGATTTAGATTTAAGGGCGTTCCGCATTCAACAACAACAACAACATAAAAAAAAAACACACACAACTAAATTTCGGGTGACTGTATCCCCACTCTCATTTTTCATTCGTTTAATACGATTTGTTTATGCAAAATTTTAATACACTAAGATTTGGTCATGTATTGAGTGACTGCTTTGGAGTTGCGATGCCGCCCCCCCCCCCCCCCCCCCC
>BQKZ01001489.1:26864-59398 GCA_036244855.1 Temnopleurus reevesii
AGAGAGAGAGAGAGAGAGAGTGAGAGAGGGAGAGAGGGTGTGGGGAGGGGGCGATACGTACATGTATGTGTGTAGATGTATGTGGGTGTGTGAGTGAAAGAAAAGGTGTGTCTATGTATGTGTGTGCGTGTATGTGTGTATGTGTGGGGGTTTAGTGTGTGTAAGAGAGAGAGCGGGTGAGAGAGTGTGGGAAAGATAGTCATAATACCTTATTGGTGCACGGAAGTGGAGAATAAGGGAATACAGTAAGAATATAAAGAAGGAGGGATACATAGAATCGACAGTGAGGATGGGCAACATAATCATGATGATAGGCAAAACATGAAATAATGCATCAAAATTTATTAGGCACAGAAAGCGAATCCCCATTCTTTTCATATTCTCGTAGCAAAGGCAAATAAAAGTTGGGGATAGGTGCTGGCCACAGAACACGGGGTACTTGCAGTCGAGTCTGCGCCGAAGACAAGCTTCGGAGGGGCGTGTCCCGTTAAGCACATGACACTCAGGCTATTATGACGTAGGGCCGAGCCCCCAACACACCCTCCAACTAAATCCTCAACTTTACTGCGTTCGCGTACATGTTGTACAGCGATTGTTTTATAACATATTCTCTTGTTCGTATTAGGTATTCTAATTTAATTTTCCAAACAATAATATTGAAATAATCATCAAAATTGTATATAACTAGTGGTTGAATATCATACCATCTTCCAAAAATATCTTTTGCATTAATGAATGCTGAGATGAAACATTTAATGATTGTATTGTTCTTGTAAAACTATAGTTGCTTTGCAAATATGCAATCATTTTGCCTTTTATAGCTTCACCATTTCTATTTTTGGGGATCATGTTCATGACTATTTTTTTTTTTTACATTTATTCAATTGTTTAACTCTATTGCTTTGTATTAACGAGGAGCTTTTAGTTTTTGTGTAGTCGAAATAAATGAAAATGAATCTAGGGCATACCATTTTGTCCTTTTATCTGTTTTGCTCTATACATTATTTTATGAAGGAATACAAAAGCATGATCTAAAGAAAGAAAAAAAAAACATAATTAAGCTATCAATGAAATATATTAGACGTTAATATTCATATCGCACCATAACCTGCAACCGGTTCTGACTGGATTTCCTCACCTTCAAAACCAGTTTGGCAATCGTCTTGCCGCACCGAAGTTCACAAGTCCAAGCTTTGTTTATGTTTACATTCTGCATGCACGTGTTATACTGTTCAGTGCGATTTTACAACCAAGCCTTGCTCGGCTCAACACATTTCAAACTGGACCCGCTGTAGCTCGATGCCATCTAGCTTCCTATTCGGGCTTCATTTGACATTTTACACTTATTGTATTTTTATCTTACGTGCCCTCTATATTTCGACAGGATAGCTGACTAACATAAAATGTAAAATACCAGATTTAAAACGTTAATATTCATGAATCCTGGTTGAAAGTTGGATATAATCGAACTAGACCCGCTGGCGATCACTCTAATTCTTGCCAATTCCCTATCTGATTTTCGGCTTTGGATTTAGTATATTTCTTCAAAGTTTAAGAAACACAGATGCCGGGATCAAGGTAACAGAGGAAACCTCTGCGTTGGCAGGTAAATTCCTAAATTTCTTTGCTTGTTTTTCATGATGAAGAAGAATGTTTTCCGTGGGTGTGGGCAATGCGGAAGCTGAAGGGTACAGGGTGCCCGGAGCGCTGGCTCGACATTTGGCACAAGTACGGTGAGATTGAAAGCAGGCCGGACATGGACATGGGAATTTAAGATAAGAACTTCAAATCTTCTTGATTAGAGGTTTGGAATTTAGATTGACATAGATGGAAGAAGGGGGTTTGTTTCATTCTCATTCAAATTTGTAATTCATTGATTTGGGTTGAATGCAGAGAGTTAATTTATTGGCCTATTAAATAATTTATTCATAAGAATAAGTTCAGCTCATTAAAGACATTATAAAACACAGCCCAGAATGCAGATCTTACCTGTTTAGGCCCAGTTAGAGCCTAAAAAGTGAAGGCGGAAGTGTATTGTCCTCCTTTATTCAATTTTCGAGAAAAAATTTTTTGAAGTAAATGAATCCTAGGCTTATCACATATTCTGAAGAAAGATCTAATTATTTATGCTCTGTCTGGAATTAGGAAATAAATGAAATTGAAAAAAAATTAATCTAGATCTACCTTTATGCCTTAAAATTATGAATAGACTCTTGATATATTTTCTTTACCAAGATGCCCAGTGATCATTAAAGTCCATGCCCTTTATGTTTTAAGAGATTGTTTCAATTTGACCACTACAGGATATTTTTTACAGCACTTCCCAGGAATTCTAATCTCCAGCTAGACTCTCACTCCATCCAAACAACTTTGAAGCAAAAAGACTCGTCAGATCAGACCACACATCACTGCATTCTCTCAGAAATTCCTCCAATCAACTTTGAGTAAAGAGCATCACAACCAGCTCATCACAACCGACTGAAACTATTTTGAGCTCGCATTGCTCATCAGCGATTTGATTGGACAGAATGGGTCATGTGATGGATTCAAATCCCGACTATCCTCTGAAGCCTTACAAAGCCCCAGAGTGGGCATCAAAACTGGCAATCATCCCCAAGTATACGGTTCAGGTGAGTGATGCAGATTTTATGGTATAACCAGCAAGAAAAAGAAAACAAATACAGAGAAGAAAATAGGCATAACTTAGGAATAAAAAAATTGCCCTCTCAGCTTAACCTCTCATTCTTTTTATTGCCTACAGGTGCTTGCCTTTATTTTGATCTTGAATGAAATAAATTCAAATTGAATAGAACTGAAATGAGGAAAGTAGAGGAAAATTACACATAGAAAGTGAACAAAAATTGGAAAGAAAATCTTGGGGGGGGGGGGGGGGGGGGGGAGGATATTCTGTTTAGGGATTGGAAAAGGTAGTTTATGGAAAGTGATTAACGATCTAAATAAGAGCAATGTCTAGGTGCACCCATTCAAATATGGTGTCTGCTCGCCGTACCATTTTATTTCCCAATCCTTGAATATTGATTTTAAGGCATTTCTCATTCAATTCAGAATATTTATGCCATTGTGCATGAGCAGAAGGGACAAAAAAATTGGACAAAGTAAGTAAATGAAGCCTTCACAAAAGTTTTCTCACTCAAAAGAAAGTAGCCTCCCTATTAATTTAGTAAACAGCTAGGTGTGGCACGTGTTTGACACTTCTTCGTGGAATAAGAGGGAAGGATAGTTTTCTTGTGTGCCTCAGACTATAATAATTGTGAATGCTTGAAAAGAAATTGTTTAATTGTTCCAATTCTTTATCCCTTTTGCTCACAGTCATCAAGCAAGACCATTTTGTTATTAACCAGGAATGAAATAAGCTTTTTATTTTCACCTAATTAAGATCTGCAGAATTCTTGAAGAACAATATCTGAATACGAAAGTCTTGTCTCTTTTCCCCAAACAGTTGGGTTGTCTCGGCACTCCTATTCAAAGATGGCGTCTGCCGGGCATACCAGATGACTTTGAGGTTCACATCAAACGTGATGACATGACAGGAAGTGTACTATCAGGCAATAAGGTTAGTCAATCAAGGTTGTCTTAAAGGGAAACATCACCCAAACATTGATGTGCTCTCGATTGATGAAGAAAAGTACAATTATCAAACTATGAAAATTTGAGCAAAATCCAACAATCCATTCAAAAGTTATGAATTGTCAAAGTTTTGATTTACACCCCTCATGGGCTCCTTAAATTGGCAATTTACAGGCGAAAATGGCTGCCAACTTGGAGAACTTTCCATTCACTATATTCACAGAATGTCACATTTTGTTCCTTTACAAGAAAAGTAGAGAAGGAGTCGAAAGAACTTTTGTGAAAAAAGAAGAAAATGTGAAATTCTGTGTACAAAATGAATGGGCTTTTTAGGCATTTTAGATATTTTTCGTGAGAAGTCCGAAATGTGAAAAGCTAGCAACTTGATTTTTTTGTGACTTTTTATTCCAAGTCTCATGCAACTTTTGAGACACATCAAACGGGATGACATGACAGGAAGTATGCTTTCAGGTAATATGGTGACTCAGGGTAACCTTAATCTTCAGACCACGGAAGAGTCATCTTGAGACCACAGAAGATTAAAAGGGCAATTTCATTTACATGCAGTTCATTGTAATGTTAAAGGCGGGGCGACATGACGTTCAGGGCGTGGCTAAATGGCCGCTGCCATTTTGATCACGAATATTGGCGAAAAGAAAAATCACAGCATTCTTAACCTGGAATATTAGAGCGAGCAAGTTATATTTTGCCAGCTCGCATCTCGCCAATCGTATACGTATGCGTTTCGTACATTTTTTTGGGGAAAATCGAAGCTGAAGAGGGGAGAAATCAAAATTACATGCGACGATCATGGATCGGAAATTCGTACGAAGTTTCCCGAGTGTCTGAGCTTGGCAAGGTGCGTAAGGAAGGAACCGTCCGTGCGCGCTCACAACCGTCAAGTCCTGTCTATCATGACGGACTGACTTTAACACAACAAACAAAAACTGTTTAGCCCCGAATTAAAAATGGTATAACTTTTTAATGGGGTAAATGTTTTATTAAAAACAATTTCCAGAACACAACAGAAAAAAAATTCATTTTTCAAAAGTCCAATGGTATTTCTGTGTGCATCATGTACCAAGAATTATGTAGATAAAGGTTTTGACTTACAATTAAATGACAAATTTTGTTTAATGCCAATGTTCAAGCAGTGGAGTGTTCTCAAACTCATTTTTATTGATCCTCTGAAAATGTTTCTAGCCCCTAACCCCCCCCCCCCAAAAAAAAAAAATCTTTGAAAGACTAAGTTCATCTGATTCCTGATCTTGTCTTCAGGTTCAAAAACTGGAATTCTTGATAGTGAATTGCGTAGAGAAAGGTTGTGATTCGATCATGATGTGTGGAGGAGTGTTCTCAAACTCCTTTATATTGACTCTTTGATGTTTTTAGCCCCCTCCCCCCCACTCCCCAAAATTTGAAAAGAAGATGGTCTTAGATATTACTGATTATTCATTTATAACTTTAGGTTAGGAAGCTGGAATTCTTGATGGCAGACTGCGTTGAGCAAGGCTGTGATTCGATCATGACATGCGGGGGAGTGTTCTCAAACTCATGTCGTGCAGGTGCCATTGCGGCGCGTCAGATGGGACTGGATAGTCATCTCTTCCTCTGGTCAGACTCTAATGTAAGATATTTCTCATTTCATGCTCTGCCACTATTATAAATTGTATCAGCACATTCCAAGTAGTGTTCATTGCTTCCACGTTTAATCACCATGTGAAAGATGTTTGTTTCTTAGTTATTATCTTTCTTAGTTCATTTCAAAATTTCGTCAGATCCTGTGTAGTTGGCCTGTCCTAAATATAAACGGGTATTTAAAACCCATCAAAATTTTGTATACTCCTACCATATGAATACGAAGAAACGGGTCATTCAGTTGATTCAGTATGTCATTTTGTTGACTAATGTACTCTTCAGCATTCTCATACCTTTAACATCAAATAATGTTCATCTAAATCTTCCAAATTGCTTTCAATAGCTTAGACCCCAGTAATATAGGGCCCTGGAAGCAACACGAGTCAACACGACTATTTGTTCACTGTGAAGTTAACTGTGAAGTGAACAAAGAGTCTTGCTACATTTAAATCGTGTTGCTTCGGGGCCCTTTGTGACTGGGGCCTAATGTATGTCTTCCATTTCCCTTTACTTGTTTATTTTATCAGTTTATTCAGTTTATTTTTTTGCCATACAAGTACATGTACTCTTTGTAAACCTATTTACATCATAGATATCAAACCCATAACCCTCATAATTCACTACATTTACATCGCTATCATCCCCACGGGTAGGATCTGCCATTCACAGGCAACGCTTTGCTCGATCGTCTCGTAGGCTGTAACTTCTACCTCATGCCGTTAGACTGCCCTCTAGAGACGGAAGTCTACCCGCGTATGAAGCAACTCCAAAGTCACATCCAGTAAGCCTTCATTCCACTGTCATTTCATTGTTATTGTAGTATACATCTTCTACCATACTCCAAATCTAAACCCACCACACACATTACAACTCAACTACCTTACGACTAGCTTGCGACTGAGTGAGCTGGATTGTGAAGCAAATCGCAAGGCCAGTTGTGGAGATTTGACTGGTTGAATTCTTACAACTGAACCACAAGCTCACATCCAATCAGATAAGCTTATTGGTTGTGATGTCACAATGATAATGATAAAGTACATGTGCCAAGCGTCGCATAATAAATGCCATGCTTATGTTATTTGTGCTCTACTAAAGAAGAAGGGCAGTTGTGGGGTCTGATCTCCTGGTGCGTGCTGGCAATGTTTATGACTGGCTTATGCTTCAGTGACATCATGCAGTCGCTAGCCAGTCATAAGGTAGTTGAGTCGTAGCATGTGTGGTGAGCTCTAGATTGTGAGACTTCATCATTTTCTGCCTTTTCAAGCCCAATGATGATGTTTGGTGTTGTGCCACTTCTGTCTTGGTTGACAACTGGACCATACACTGTACATAGTGTACAATAAGTAAATTAATATGGGGACCGTAGATGTATGATCCAATATTCAACACCAAACAAGTTCAAACTTCAGAGAGCTTGCATAATTTGCTAGAAGAATTTGATCATCCCCTACCCTCCCAATGAAAGCCTTCTTTGCCATTCATTTTCATTAAATTTGCTTTCCTATCTCATTGTCAGTCACTGTACATCTACTTGTTATGCAAGAGGTATTTTATCCTATATTGTTCATATCATAATGCTAAATATTTCATATCATAATTTTAGTGTCAAGTTTTACTTTGATTTTTATTTGATAGTAATGATAATGATAATATTGAGTTATTGTATAGCGCAATTCAAAGCTGCTGGCCCTCTCAATGTGCTTAGTGTTTGAAGTATTCATCAAACAGGTAGGTTTTCAAATAGGATCAGGCATGCAGTGTAGTAGTTTTTTACTTGATCTTATTATTCTTATTATTTCAATTACTCTTTCATTTCAGGTGTTAGTGTGAATTTTAATTTGATTTTTATTGGATAGTGTAGTCCTTGCTTGTTACTATATCATTATTCCAATCGTTTTCTTCTTTCATTTCAGGAAAACGACTGGTAAGAAGCCTTATCGTCTTCCATTCGGTGGTTCTAACGAGATCGGTGCTTGGGGTTACATTGAATGCTTTTGAGAAATGATGGGTCAGGTAAAGAGGATTCTTTGCAACTCGATTTGTGGCCAAATGAGGGACCAATTGCACGAAATGGATTTGGCTACCTCCCATTTGCTAAGTCTTTGCTATCCCCTTGAAGTAGTGGCGATGTTAGAAAGTTGCAATTAAACCATTGACTATTGAATTATGTAATTCTAATAGACTATGTGCATTGACAAGTCGGTTTTAGTAATGATAATTAATAATAATAATAATAATAATTAGATAATTTATATAGCACAGTCACTATATGGATGTACTCTACTGCGCTGTGATGTTAGGGTCTGTGGATATTGTTACAAAAATAATGCATATATAGGTACAATTAGATATCATTGAAAAGCTTCAAGAAATAAATGAGTTTTCAACAAGTTTTTAAAAACATCTACAGAAGTTTTGGAGCAGCACAACTGAAGGCGCAGTCACCAAGTGTCACTTTTGTTTTAAGATGTGGCAGTTTAAGAATAAGTTTGTCCTGTCTACTTCGTCACTGGGTTAATTGAAATTTAACTGCTAATCAGATGCATTTTCATTATTTTGTATGCAGTCTGCATCTTCTACAAGGCACAAAAAAAAACAATGATTCTAATTTGCATGTACGATTAACTGCAACTTTGCGAATGATTGTATTTTTCTAGCATAAGAAGTGGATATCGACCATTTTAAGCAATTGACCCAAGGTATGTTTGATATAGCCAAAAGTTGGGAGGTGTTTCTGGGGATGGAACATTGATTTTTCTTGTGCTGCGTGAGAGCATACATCATAATTATACATACATGTGTTGCATTCCAAACTGAAATTCATTGAACAGGCAAAAAAGTAATGGAATATATATGCTAACCGTCCTTCCTTTATGTTTGCCAGATGTTTTCCATTTTGTGGGGCAGTTTGGCAAAACTGCCACAAATTTTTGACAGTCATATGGCAGTCAAATACAAGATCTGCAGTTTGCCCAAGTACAAAGATGCCAAACTGGTCTGAGGGCTGACCCCTTCCAGGATAATAATAATATTCTTATTTCATGGGTGTAGACACCTGTAACCTCGTCTCTATGATGTTACCAAAACAATGCTCTCATTTTTTTAACAGGGTCTCTTGGACCGTTTCACTGACATTGTGATCGCCGCCGGTAGCAGCGGGTCTGTCACTGGGCTAGCCATTGCAAACTACCTCACTGGTAACAAACTTAAGTAAGTGTAATCCTAGACAAATTATTATTTTTGCTTGGGTTCGATTTCAAGCAAATTTCTTGACCATAAATTCACTGAAATTCTTCACTTTTCACTAAAATTTTTCCCAATACAATCGTGTTCAATAGTTTTTTTTAATCGCCAAAGTGACAACTTGCTATTTTGAAAAGGTCTGGAATTCACTTAATTCCCAAAGATATTGGCCTTCATAATATTCAACCTGTATATATCAAAGGTGCCATTTTTAAGGTCCTGACAATTTACTTTTAGGCCATGATATTAGCATCTGTGTGTACAATATATTTCAATCTAGTTAAAGGGGAATTACACCCAGACAATAGTGTACTGTCAGTAAATGAAGAAAAATCAGATGAACAAACTGTGAAAATTTGAGCAAAATTGGATAATCCGTTCAAAAGTTATGAATTTTCAAAGTCATCATTTCCACCTATGCTGGGCATACTTGAGATGGCATGCGTATAGCTAATTAGCATAATCTGTGATGTCATACATGGAGAACTCCTCATTCACTTTGTATTTAAATTTATTGAAAATGGATCAATATCATATTTCAAATGAGGAATCAACCCTGTTCTTTCTGGAATGCTTGCAGAATTGATGTGGCTATAATATATATAACCGAAGAAACAAAATGTTGTCTACTTTTCTGGAAAAAAAGGAAAATGTGAAATTTTGTGTACAAAGCGAATGGAGAGTTCTCCATGTTGGCAGCCATTTTGTGCCTGTGCGTTTGCCAATTTAAGGAGCCCATGAGGGATGTAAATCAAAACTTTGAAAATTCATAACTTTTGAATGGATTATCCGATTTTGCTCAAATTTTCACAGTTTGTTCATCTTATTTTTCTTCATTTAATGATAGCAATTTAATCTCTGAGTGTAGTTCCCCTTTAATATTCAGGTCCTCAGATCAATTCCAACAGGCCTTCCTGCTAGAAAAAAAAAACTCCACCTGGATATAAAGACTAATTGAAGTGTGACAGTTTTTCTCAGCAGTCTCCCATCTAAGCATATAAACCACCTGTCTATAAAGACCATCTGTTTATACAGGTTTTTTTTTTAAACTGGCTGTAGAGTCCATATCACTTGTAAATAATATTGATATTTGTAATATAATATCTGTCTGTCAAGGTCCATTACACTAGTAAAGAAAGAGGAAACACTTTAAAATGTGTATATGAATATTTATATTGGTTTTTACACTTCTAGAAATGCTCCAAATGCAAACATCTTGCATATCATCAATCATACTGTAATCATATACACACATGAATGATTTCAGATATATGATTTTCACTAATGTGAATTCTAACAATAATTGGTACTCTATGATCCTACTTCAGAAATGGGTGGTTTAAATTTAAGTGTAAATACACTTATTTAATTGCCGCAGAGGTGCGTTCATTGGACCACTTTTGTGTGTACATTCTAAAAGAGCTTTATTGTGGTAATTGTCCCACGCCAGGGTTTACACCAGTTTTAGACCATGGACTAAAATAAATCTTTGTGAATTCCAATCTATATTTTCCTGCAGGATACATGGCTTTGCAGCATGCAAGGACCGCATGTTCTTCTATGATGTCGCTGACAAGACTCTGAAATCCCTCGGTCTCCAGGATGAAGAGGGTGGTGGTATCAGGGCCGTCGACATCATGAGCATTCGTGATGAGGTGGTTGGTATCGGGTATGCCATGAATACAGCTGAGGAACTAGGTGAGTGGCAAGATTAAAATGAGAAGTCAAGGGACCTATTGCAGAATAAGTTGCGTTAAAATGCAACTCCATTCCCAACCGATCAGGAACTGGTATTTGAGACTTGCGCCTAATTTTCAGAGTTGATTTTAAACGCAAATTTTTGTGCAATCGGGCTTAGGCAATTTTTTTTTCAACAATAGTTGAGAAATTAAATAAACAGAACAACTTTTTCAGTGGAAAATCAAACTATTAGTAAAACAAGTTATGAATTTTTGATGACATGAAATACTGTTGAAAACAATTATAATTCACTGTACAAATTGGCAACTTTGTCATGATTGACATCATCAGTTCAATAATACTATATAGTATACAAATATATACTGTTTTAATGCTTTCACATTCAAGGTTCTGGTTAAAACTATGGGCCCGATGTGCCTGCAAAAGTACTATTTGCTGAGGGGCGCAGAGGGACCATAGTTTTAATCCAGAACCTTGAATGAACACAGTATATATTTGTTTTATTTACTGGATTTGTAAAAAAGATAAAATAATGGATTTCAAACTTACCACTTGATGATACTTGGTAGTCACCATAACACTTGAATAGTCAAACTAACTCTCAAAAAGGCAAAAATCATCAAATTTGAATAGTCAAACTCCGTGTGCACAGAGTTCATTGCACAGATTTCATCGCACAGAGTTCATCGCTCGCTATTCCGGGTATTCGGGAAGAGCGCCATCTCGTGTTTAAACAGAATCCGTAAATAGTACAAAAGACTATTTACGGATTCTATCCGTAAATAGTTCTTCGACACTAAGATAGTTAGTTTATTTTTAATCATGTGACATTCATTAAACCAATCAATGAACAGAGATAAATGTATCCAGTATATAATACATTCTAACTCTACCATTGGTCTCTCCACAGAGTGTATCGAACAGGCTACCATGAAGATTTTGATAGTAGGCCCTTTATACATACATTGTAAACACTCTGGCAAGGAGTCTACCATCATTTTTTTTTTTGCTCTTCCCCACATATTGTACTGATTAGGTCCAGAATATTGTTGCAGTAAACTGTAACCTAATTTGCTCTCTCTTCAGAATGCATTAAGCAGGTTGCAATGAACACTGGTATCATCATCAATCCCATTTGCTCTGTGTAGGCTGTGACCAGCTTTTTAAACTAAGTACCTCACATTCGCACTTTCCCCCCATAGAGTGTATTTTGTAGGTCTAGTATACTGTGGCAGTACGTATTCAATTAAAAATCTCAACCCTTTATGTCTCTCGCCTCAGAATGCATTGAGCAGGTTGCCATGAACACTGGTATCGTCGTAGATCCCGTTTACTCCGGCAAGGCGACGTACCATCTCATTAAGCTGATGAAAGAGAAACCTAGGACCTTCAAGGGAAAGCAGATTCTTTTCATCCATACTGGTAAGTCTAAATTTCATCACNCCCCCCCCCCCCCCCAACCCAAGCATGATCAGTTTACGCCTATGAGGATACTAAAAAAAATAAAAGTTGTGAACTTGAGAGTTCATTTACTCTTTTTTGTCATGAGCAAGATCACAAACTCCTCAAACACAGTAACAAGATTAATCTTGCATGTCTTACTAGTTACACACACGTAATTAAGGCAAATTACCGCCGCGATTCGTTTTTTAGATCTATTGAAGTTCAGTTATCATTCATTCATGTTTATAGATGGGAATGAGTGACTATTTGACCGTGGATACTGTTTTAGGAAATGAATATATGAACTTTCTTGATCAAATTTGGGACCCAATAATTTTCGATTTTTGGAAATTTATTACTCAATTTTAATACCTCCTTAGGGGTATCGAGTTAATTGATTCACGTCATGTTGATATGTTAGGAGTAATTTCTCCAAAATGACCTGGTCAAGTAGTTTTAAAATGCAGAATGATAAAGACAAGAATGTTTCCTCTCCATTGCTACCAAACACTTGCTAACTCAATCTTTAGCTGATTTTGTATGAATTTTATAAAAAGGCAAATTGACACAGGGGTCTATGGAAAAATAATTACGCTCTCAATCTAACTATTCTCTTCAAATACACTGTTATATGGAACTGTCCTCTACTTGACCTTTAGTGTTTCCATTCCTCTCAATTGTTATACTGTACCTCATTAACTGGGTTCAATTGCCATGAAATCACATTTTTTACATATTGCTGATTACCTCAAATGCTATGTAAAACCTAACTTGTAGTATTCTTTAAGCTGAAGATGAAGTGCATCCACTTCGAAACTTGTTGTCATTAAAAAGTTGTGTTTTCTTTGGTGTATGGTATGGGCATCCTCCTCTGCGCCAGGTCCCTCATCTGCGCCTCATTGACATACGCGATGTAACTCGTGCGCTCGGTGAAATCAAGACTTTTTCCTGAAAATCTCCAACCGTGTGTAAAGTGAATGGGATGCAGAGAAGGGGCCCAAATATTTTGAACGCCAAAAATGAGAGGGGTGTATATTTCATCTAAAATGACATTGTTCCTGGACAGATTTTGCTGAGATATTTCTCACACATAATCTTTAGGATATTTGTGAACATATCATGTTAAAATTGAATTGGATTTTCATTGACTTCATGCTTTTTTCAAGCTGAAAGTTTAGCTGCGCAGACGTGCGACCTCCCATCATACTATTATTTAAAATACATGTGTGTACCATTCCATTCTCTCTCCCTCCAGGTGGCGTATTTGATCTATTTAGCGGGGCTGTCGGGTCCAGACTCACTAAGAAAGGACATCAAGAAAATAAAATATACAACTGGATGAACCTCACAGACAAAGTCCCTGATGAAATACCTTCAAATTTGTAACCAAATCAACCAGATACCTCCATCTTTTGTACATAAAAGAGATTTGATAGGAATAATTATGTATATGAAAAAGCTATATTTTTTAAGAGGTTATGCCTCATGATATTAACCATTCAGAATTAATAATTCTATTAACTTAAAGACATTGTTTAGCATTGTTTTAATTTAAAAAATTCTCAACTGCCAGATGCTAGAGGTTATCTGAAAGATTGATGGTGTATATAAACTAAACTGGGAAAATATTAGGCTTTAAAATCAACGTTTAGTGCTTGAAACAAGTGAAAATCTAAAACGTCGCCTCCATAGACTTTGTACAGGAATTAATGCATCATCCTTACGCTTTAATTAAATGTACATAGATATCTTGATAGAGCATGAATAACTTTCTTTATTTTTGCATCCTCTGTTGATTTTTCATCTATCTGAATATATTTAGATAGGACAGACAGCTTGGTTTGAGATTGTTGTAATTGTGCAACTGCAATGTATGACAATGTCTTTAAATAAGTAGTGATGCCTATCCGGAATAGTGATAGCTCAGAGAGCAAAGGAAAATTAGTATTAATACCTTCAACTTTGTAACCAAATCGACCAGACATCTTCGTCATTCTGTACGTAAAAGAGATATTTTGTACATAGAAAAGAGTTTGTAAATAAAAGATATTTGTAAATAGAAAGAATTCTGTATACATACATGTAGAAAAGATATATTTTTTAAGACAATGGCCACCGTAAAATGAACCATCCATCATTATTATATAAGACTCAATAATTCTATTATTCTTTTTAAAAAAAATGTTGATGACTATTGGTGAAAGCAAAATGATTAAATCTATAGACTCTTGTCCATTGACAAGATTGTAAATAGTAAAGTGAGTTTCAATATTTGTGTTAAAAACTTATCAGGAGACTTGATCTAATTCAATTCGGCAGGGATTATGAAAGTGTGTATATGTTCATCTTATCTATTTCCAATTGATATGTTCAGTTGTACTAGATTTTTGTTTTATGTAATATTATTTGTATTATCTATGCACTTTGAATTTTATGTAAAGGCACTCTATGAATAAAAATAATTACTTTATAATCATATTTTTAATTGCCATGTGTAAATGTCATGCGAGTCACTTCATAGATAATGTATATTTTTATCTTGCCATATGTATAAAGAACTACTGATCACATAAAAATTACTTTGTTATCAATTCACTTGAAGATATTATTTCAAGCTACTTTTTGCCTTATTATCAGTATTTCTTATAAAGCTTCATTTCTTTTCTGGTGTGACCCACATGACACTAAGGGGGTGTTGCTCAAACTCAACTGCAAATCAACTGCAACTTTGCAAACTGTAACGCGCATTTTCATTCGCGGGCGGTATGCGCATCTAACAAGACGTGCATGAAACAATGATTCTGAATGGCGCGTTTCGATCAACTGCAACTTGAGATCAATTGCAACTTTTGAACAACACCCCCTAAAAAATGAACTGGATGTGATATATACTATATTCTCAGGTTCCTAGGGTTGTTTTTATGCCTCCGCCACCGTAAGGTGGTGCCGGAGGCATTATGTTTTCGGGTTGTCCGTCCGTCCGGACCTTGTTACCGCGATAAGTTCAGAACCGCTGGACGGATTTTGACCAAACTTGGATCAAGTATGTATAACCATGTGAGNTTCTGCAAGCATGCCAGAAAGAATAGTGTTGATTCCTCATTTGGAATATGATATTCATCCATTTTCAAATAAATTTATATACAAAGTGAATGATGAGTTCTCCATGTATGACATCACAGATTATGCTAATTGGCTATACCGTTGCCAATTTAAGGATGCCCCGCACAGGTGGAAATAATAACTTTGAAAATTCATAACTTTTGAATGGATTATCCGATTTTGCTCAAATTTACACAGTTTGTTCAGCTTATTATTTCTTCATTTAATGATAGCAATTTAATGTCTGAGTGTAGTTTCCCTTTAAAAAATTAGTGATGCCTATCCAGAATGGTGATAGATCAGAGAGAAAAGGAAAATTAGTATTGATACCTTTCAACTTTGTAACCAAATGGACCAAACATCTTCGTCATTCTGTACGTAAAAGAGAGTTTGTAAATAGAAAAGATTTTGTATATAGAAAGAATGCTGTACAAAGAAGAGATATATTTTCGAAGATATTAATCGTGATTATATAAGAACCAATAATTCTATTATTTTCACAAAATGTTTATGCCTACGTACATGGTGATAGAACATATCAAAGGAAAATGATTAAGTCAATATACTCTATTGATCCATTGACAGGATTGTAAATAAAGAATATCGAGTTTCATATTTTGTGCTACTCGTATCAGGAGACTTTATCTAATTTATTTCGGCAGGGAATACGACAGTGTGTATATGATCATTTTATCTATTTCTAATTAATATCTTCTGTTTTACTATATTTTTTTTATATGAAATCTATTTTCATTATCTATGCACTTTGAATCTTATAGAAAAAGCGCTCTATAAATATAAACTAGTATTATTATCATTATCATATCTTTGATTAGCTCTTCTGCGTAGATGTCATGTGAGTCACTTCAAAGATACTGTATATCTAAAGAACTGATCTCATAAAAGTTAATTTGTTATCAATTCACTTGAAAATATTGTTTTAAGATACTTTTTGCTTCATTATCAATATTTCTGTTGATGCTTCATTTTTTTTCTGGTGTGACCCACATGACACTAAGGGGGTGTTGCTCAAAATCAACTAAAACTTTGCAAACATTTTTTCATTCGCGTGCGGTATGCGCATCTAACAAGACGCGCATGAAACAATGATTCTGATTGGCGCGTTTCGATCAACTACAACTTGCGATCAATTGCAACTTTTGAACAACACCCCCTAAAAAATGAACTGGATGTGATATATACTATATTATTCTCAGGTTCCTAGGGGTTTTTTGTTTACCTCTTCTTAGTTTTTTATTTTGTAATTGCTATGTCTTATGTAATGAGTTTGACAAAAGATATTGTGCTCTCATTGCTTATTGCTTTTAATGTGCCTTACTTCTCTTGCTAAGAACAATTNAAGACAATGATTATTTTGCTGCTATTTTGTTGTAGCCGCATTTGTGAATGCAATTTTTTATTTGATTGGTGCCCCTGGCCACAAAAGTTTCTATGTTACATTAAAACATTTGATTTCAAGTACTAATATGTTGCCAATTTGTAAGTTTTTGACAATGGGTGACTTCAAGTACGGTGTTGAACGCTGGCGTTGGTGTTGCTGCAAAACGAACACCAGCCTCAACACCAAACTTGAAGTCTGTCGGTGTTTGGGGTAGACCTCGCAAGATTCTGACGTATTTCCGGTCGTTTCTGTATCACTTCTGTAAACTGACCAACGGTGTTGGAGCTCGGTTTACGGACCGTTTGGCTCTCTCAACACCAACACCAACACCAAACACCATACTTGAAGTCACCCATTTAAGGTGCTATGTCATTCATATGTTTTATTCTATATATATTTTACAGCCCTATTTCTGTGCTTAACTACGAAATCTTGTTAAATGTCACCCACAATCTTTGGCAAGTCTTGCCGAGCTTCATTGTATGACTTTTCCCAACGTCTGAGGTTTTACTTGTTTGGTTTACTCATATATTTCAATTGTTTCACATTTCTTGCCATCAAACATATTTATGCTGTATTCCTTAGAACCTTTAGTCACAATTGGACTGCATACTTTTAATCCAGTTTGAATATATATTTCTTGAGAATAATGCTTCACGGTACAACAAGTTATCTTTCTTGGAAATGTGAGTGGTCCTGAAAAGGACCTACCCACTCTCGACGTTTCGATGAGCATGTTCTCATCGTTTTCAAGACAATTTTGACATTTAATTAATTCTTTGCAATCATAATAATGTCAAGTATATAGAACGTTTTAAATCATGGATGCTTGCTTGCCACTACTGTATATCACTATCCATATAATATATAAGCCAATATTTCAGCTTACTCACATTTTCGGACCAGTTCGACACATTGGCTGGTTATCTTCACGCTTTGGACAGTGTGCACCATACAGATTGGAAGTTTTTGTGAGGCCAAGACCGCGAAGTTGGCGAAAATAAAACCATCACAAAATTTTAACTTATTAAGTGATAGTTGTGCATGTACTCTATGATATGATTGTTTTTATTCACCAAGCAACAAAATGATAACTTGCCAGTGTTTACAAATGTGTACATAAAGGAGTATGCAAAAGGAGCTGAAACATTTTCTTTACAAAAATGAATGTGATTAATGGTAAAATGGTGCCGTTTGTTGCATAATAAAAGAAAATATGATGAATGTATATATGATTTCTCTGTATTTCTGAAGTCATGAGAATGAGAAATGTTATCAATACGACTGGAATAATGTAATTGTCAGGGGCAAATGCGCAAAATGGTTTAGGCGATCCTCTAATCGTCGTAACCTATATGTGTCATTCTCTTTACATAAGAAGTTATGAGGTCTTAGCAAGAACATGATAGCTATATAGACCATTTCGTGCAATTGGCCCTAGAATCTTGGATTTTTGTTCAATTTAAATTGAAGGGAAGCAGAGTGAGATTGAGGGAATGATTGTGATAAAGAANAACTTGCCAGTATTTACCAATGTGTACATAAAGAAGGATGCAGAAGGAGCTGAAACATTTTCTTTACAAAAATGAATGTGATTAATGGTAAAATGGTGCCGTTTGTTGCATAATAAAAGAAAATATGATGAATGTATATATGATTTCTCTGTATTTCTGAAGTCATGAGAATGAGAAATGTTATCAATACGACTGGAATAATGTAATTGTCAGGGGCAAATGCGCAAAATGGTTTAGGCGATCCTCTAATCGTCGTAACCTATATGTGTCATTCTCTTTACATAAGAAGTTATGAGGTCTTAGCAAGAACATGATAGCTATATAGACCATTTCGTGCAATTGGCCCTAGAATCTTGGATTTTTGTTCAATTTAAATTGAAGGGAAGCAGAGTGAGATTGAGGGAATGATTGTGATAAAGAACGAACAAACCATAGAGGATGAAGAAGTGGAGGATGAATGGGAGGGGGGCTTTAGAAAGACAGGGATAATGTGGAAGATGTAAGGAGAGAAAGGGTAGCGAAATTGATATGGAAAGGCGAGAGAGAAAAAGAGGAGGGAGGGAGAGAAAGAAAGAGAGGGAGTGTTAGAGAGAGAAACAGGGAGAGAGAGAAAGACAGAGAGAGAGGGAGAGCTAGAGAGAGGTGGCAGGGGTGGACAGAGAGAGAGAGAGAGAGATGGCACGCAAGTGATGGTAGAGAATTAGTTTTGGATTGCTCTCAGAAATGCCCCTCCCCCCTCCCCCTNTTGATATGGAAAGGCGAGAGAGAAAAAGAGGAGAGATGGAGGGAGGGATGGAAAGAGAGAGAGGCAGAGGGAGGGATTGAAAGAGAGATGAGAGAGAGATAGAGAAAAGGAAAGAAGAGATGATGATGATGATGGCCTCTTGTATAGCGCCGGTATCCGCCACAGCTGGGCGCTCATGGCGCTTGATTACTCAAAAAATAATGTCTCACAGATTTCAATGTCCTAATTAGTGCTATGGTTTATCTTTCAGTCCAAGAACTCCCAGTGATGGTACACTCTCTCCAGAGGGCTGGAGAGAGATGGGAAGGGGGGGGGGGGCTTGAGAAAGACAGGTAATAGGAAAGATGTGATGAGGAAAATGGTAGTGAAATGAATATGGGAAGAAGAGATGGAAAGAAGGGTGGACAGAGACAGAGAGAGAGAGAGAGAGAGAGGGTGGGGAAATGAGAGAGACAGAGAAAAGGAGAGAGAGAGAGGGAGCACGAGGCTGGTGAAGGGTGGTTGAGAAAGTATTTTGAGAGAGAAAAGAAGTAGTAATGTACGGCATCATGCTCGGGGAAGAGAGGAGTAATATAACTTTATAAGCAGCCAGAAAGAGAGAAAAAAAAATGAAAGAGAGAGAGAGAGAGAGAGAGAGAGAGAGAGAGAGAGAGAGTGAGGGGAGAGAGAGAGAGATGGCACGCAAGTGATGATAGAGAATTAGTTTTGGATTTCTCTCAGAAATGCCCCTCCCCCCTCCCCCTCCCCTCCCGAAAAAAAATGACTGGAGGGATCTAATTTTAGAATGCCCATGCTGTTTTCCTTTTGCTTTCATTCGCTCTCTTATGCCACTCTAAGACAAACCGCTTCAAAAGCAGGGTTCAATGATTCTCTAGTGGAAGTTGCTATGGCAACAACGCTGCTCGAATCGGTGCAAGCCAGTTATATTCTCCTAAATCTCGGAGGTATGATTTACGCAAGGCGGTGCAATATGAACGATCGAATCGAAGGTAGCACCTCTTTAATTTGTTAACGTGAACGGTCCGGGGTTTTCAACCCCGTTTACCCAAGAGCGATCGAGAACCATCAGATACACTGTACATTTTTTCTATATATAGGCGTGTCAGACAACAAGGGAAATAAAATTGACCGGAAAACAGTCAATGTGCCTTATCGGAATAGCGAACACCGGTTATTCACCGACTAAACACCTGCAGACCTGCTAAAGTGTAAATGGGGTGTAACGTAGCTCCATTCATAAAGGGTTGGGAAGCAAACAGACCCTTTACAATAGATCGAAAATCTCCCGACTTTGAGCAAACAGAAACCACAGACTGTGGTATTGTGTATATCTATTCTTCTCTTCACCCACGAATTGTTCAGCCCCTGAGCACACATTTACTATACAAATCCATGACGCGAGTCGAGAAGTATTTAAAGTGCAAATAACCTCGTTCCATACTCATATGGTAATTTCATGTCTGGTAAAGTTGTCCAACTCTTGTCTTTGGAAAATAAACGCTTATATTTTTTTACATGTTAAAATAATGCTGCCATTGATCTTCTATTAAAATTAACACCAAATTGTTTGATTAATTTTCCGTCAAGCAAAAGACAACATTCTAAATACAGATGATTAAACATTTAAGATGTATAGCCTTGAGGAAGACTAATCCCTGCCTCCCGATGAGAATCTCCTCATTTTTCAGAGAGTAGATGCATGATTCAGGGTTTCTTTCAGCACAGGGAAAAGACGACTCATACAATCATACCACACCAAATATATATTATACATGTATCTACAAAATTGTCGTTGAACTAAAGACACTTGGGCAGGAATATCATTATCTTCATGACTTGTGCCAAAGTGTGATGCGGATGTTCCACTGGGATGTATATTCTCGCCTTGATTTGATTATACATTATCTTGGACTGTCTCAAAAACTTGGAAGAATTTGGAAATTGGGGTTGGACACAAGCGTTACGCAATGGAAACCATCTCTGCTAATTTCCAAATGAGCAGCATTCTATATTTCGTCTTGGCATTATGTATGCTTGCTTTACTATCTGGTGTGGCAGTCTTCTTCCTCGCCGTTGAACGTGGTAGAAGGAAACTGAAACATATACCGGGCCCAAAAAGAACAAGGTAAGTGGATTTCCAAAGTTTATTTTATTTCTAAGTTCTATTGTATGAATTTACTTGAATGATCAAGCGGGAAAATGAAGGTTATAATAGCCAAAGTATTTATTGTCGTCGCTATATTTAGATAAAGGATGAAGAATGGAGGAGGGGTAAGGTTAAAGGAAAATGTAGCGTATTCCGGGATGAAAAGGGGGTACATGTGTATTTCCAAACTGTTCATTTAATTTATTGAATGTGGCAGAGCGCTTAGAAACACTTATTATAAATGTTGCTATTATCATTCATTGAATTTAGTAAAATGCATGTAAAAACGGAAAATGAAACTGCTTATTTTTATGATGCTGCAACAAGTTATAGCCCAAACATTTGTTTTGTGGTTAAATCAAGGATAAGAGCCTAAATTGAAAATGAAAGAGGGAGAGGGGGCTGGTAAAAGAGGATGTAGATAAATATACAGAGTGAGAGGAAGAGAGAGAGAGATAGAGAGAGAGAGAGGGAGAGAGATAGAGAGTGAATATATAGGCGAAAGGGTGGGGGTGAAGGGATAAATAGTGCACGTGTATTATTTTCTTTATTTTATTTGTGTTTAATATGATTGTGCGTATGTGGATTTGAGTTTTTGTGTGATTGAATAGGGGGTAACAGAATATCATTTTCTAAGATGCTATGAGTTGAGTTGATTTTATTAAATCTGTCGACCCCCTTTCGGGGTATATACAAACATAATGCAATACAAAATATATGTAAATGTTCAAAAGATAATATGAGGCATAAACACAGACGTAATAAACATCTTAGTCATGGTATGTACAGTACATAGTAAGAAGGGAAAACATGCAAGTACAGTAATTCCCGCAGTTGAGTAAACTAATACCTACCAAATAGACGTAGCAGAGTGTGGAAACTGGATATATACACATGTGTGTATTAATTAGGCAGTACTATTCTGAATTTAAACTGATGTACTTACAAATCAAGTTCATGTGGGGGCTAAACTATTCTACCACTGCGTGAGATCGTTTCGTTATAGGAGCATTCATTTGAGTCATGCTCCCTTTGGCGTGATTGAGCAAAATAATGAGTTATTATACCCTTATAAATGTGCTGAGGTGCTTTAAATGGCAAGTGTTGGCAGTTGTAAATAGAGTTTCCATTTGTAGTACACTTGGGGCCTATTATAATTAGCACTCTTATAATGTCACTTTAAATGGAACTATTTTTCTTTGACAAAGAAAGGGGAGAGGTGTATTTAAGCAGGGGGGGGGGGGCATCAATATCTTCAACACATTTGCTAAATCTACCTTAACTTACTTGGATGCCTTCTATTATGGGTGCAATATAAATGTTGTATTGGTTTAAGTCGATGTTTGTACATACCGTACTAAGAGACTTATTCCTTATAACTCTTGCATTACTTTTGAGTGATTATCACTTGTCTAATACCGTATCTTTCAGTGCCGTCTATGGATGTCTTCAAGAAGTTCGTGAATTCCTTCAACGAGGAAAGACAAAATTGGATCTTCTTGTGAAATGGTAAACTCAATAAATGCACTAGTATTTCAGTTATAATGATAATAATAATAACATATATGCAATTTATATAGCGCACGTATCCACTCTGCTGACTGCTCAAGGCGCTTTGCGTTGTTACTCGTGATACCAATTATTTTTGAACGACATTTTTCTACAGCTGACAGCACCATTCAACTGTCAACAGCATTGCTGCTTTCGCAGGGAAATATCATGTTCAATTAAGAAATCGATACATGATATATAGATTAATACATCTTATTTGTTGGATATTTCACGCCTGTATGATCTAATAGGGGCATTTATTTCGTGGCTAGAGATGACTGTCAGAATGTTAGAATTACATATTTCATATAAAATGGCAATAATATTGAAAAATATTTTCGCTTATACAGTAAACAGTAATATTCTATTGTTTGGCGAATATGCCGATCAATGAAATAAAAACTATATTCCAAAAACATGGTGCCCATTTTATGTTCAATTTTTTTTACGGTATGTACATGTGATTTTTCTTCATTCAATAAGACCATGGCTACTCCAGGGGTTGGTTTCCCTTTAAATTTACATCTTCGCTGTTGCAGTTTGTGAGTTTTTTTGTTTTGTTTTTTTTATTCTAAATACAATTTTGTCATTGATATAGGCAGGAGGAATATGGGACCGTATTCAAATACTCAATCCTTCATCGATACATCATAGCTGCACTGGATCCTGATGTGGTTAAGGTAAGCACAATAGGAGTGGTGTCAAACGAGCACCACCTCCGAGTGTTTTGAAACCCTAACGCCGAAGGTATCTGTTACACTCTACCAACACCATGTTGTTTGAATTAGCATAAGTTTTAGGTGTTATAGAACTGCACCATGCAGGGAGGTTGGCTAGCTATTACCATGATTACTATTAGATTAACACCATTTAGTGTTTCAGTCTACTTTGCAAAAGTGGCAATTAAGGAACACACCACGAGGTGTCCGATCATGAAAGCTGTCTTTCCAATATCCCTGACAAAATGATCAAAGCGAGGCATCTAAAAAATGAACATGTTAGATATGTTCCTAATTAAAAAAAGGAACAATTATCATATTTTGTTTACACTTCATTTTTCTGGATACTATTATTATTTTTATTATTATTACTATAATAATAATTATTATTATTATTATTATTATTATTATTATTATTATTATTATTATTATTATTATTATTATTATTATTATTATTATTATCATCATTATTTATTCGGTAAATTCAAAACAGTTACAGTATAAGTGAAAGATACAAAGATACACGAATTGGGCAAATGATCAATAATAAAGACTTGCGGCTGGTTTGAGAGGGCTGCCGTTTCGTGGAAAAGGAGAACTTATCTCCACAACCCATAGGTTTTCCATCTCAGCCTTCTCAAACCAAATGCAGGTAAAATGGTCCAATTAAGATATCATCCACCTTCACCCCTTTTCTATTTGCAGGAGATTCTCTCGAAGACAAGTGTTCACTGGAAGCCCCATCATCCGTATGGCATCATGGAGCAGGTGCTGGGGAGTCTGTTTACTCTTCTTTTTTTTCTTGGATAGTTATAGCCTATTATTACCCCCAAATGGTCAAAGATATCATTTATTTTCACCCCTATCTACCTGCAGGAGATTCTCTCAAAGACGAGCGTTCATTGGAAGCCCCATCGTCCGTATGGTATCATGGGGCAGGTGCTAGGGAGTCGATTCATGGGAAACGGTCTCATCACAGAGCCAAACTTTGCCAAGTGGAAGGTTCATCGTGCTATGCTCAACCCATCCTTTCATCGAAAGTGAGTCTCTATTATTGGTGTCATTATGATGTGAAAAAAGTGAAAAGAAAACTGAGACAGGGCTCCTCAGGTCTTAAACTTCGTGGATTTGTGAGCGGCGGGGGGGGGGGGGGGTCAACCTATAGGTATGCCTCTTAACCGATCATGCGTATTGATACCCGATGTCAATATTTTCAATCAGAAGACTGCTCACAATCACAATGGATATAATCTTATAAGTAGAATATAATACGTAATATACATTCAATAGCGTATATACAGACAAGAGTGGCAATCTGCCAAAACGGCATACTGCCCTCTGTGCTCGATATATGTCCAATTTTAAAGTCACTAATATCTGTTCCATATAATGATGATGATGATGATGATGATGATGATGATGATGATGATGATGATGATGATGATGATGATGATGATGGCCTCTTGTATAGCGCCGGTCTCCACCATAGCTGGGCACCCATGGCGCTCGATTACTCAAAAATAATGCCTCACAGATTTCAATGTCCTAATTAGTGCTATGGTTAACATTGATGACATTGTTGACTACCTGTATCTGCTAAAGCCCCGGTCACATAGAACCCCGGAAGCAACACAATTCACCCCGACTCGTTGTTCTGAGGCAGTTAACTGTGAATTAACAAAGAGTCCGGGTGAATCGTGTTCCTTCCGGGGTCCTATGTGACCGGGGCTTTACTTTGTTCAATGCAGCTAGCGTAGATCAGCATGTTGTAAAATTAACATACTGCCCTCTAACCTTGATGGACATATTCCTGTATCCACTGATGATTATGTTCCAATGTATAGTAAACCTTCAAGTAAATCTTCTGCTGAAGAGATCTGCTCACAAAATTAAACGCGAGTCGTATATACGCGCTCCTGATTGGTTGCAAGTTTTTTTTATTCTCATTTAAGGGCAATTTTTTTATGCAAAAGGGCCCAGATGGCTTTCGAAGTAGCATATTCTGCGATAGCATAATCATAATATAGTACCCTCTCCATTTGCTGTATGTCTTCATTACACAGGTGTACACATTCAAAAAAAGATTAGCGGTTGCACCATGTGATGTAGGGTTATCTTTCATGAAATGTTCCTGAAAAGGAATGAGTAAGAGCTCGAAAAAGATTGAAAAAAACATGACTTTCCGAGTAGAATTAACTAACTCGTCCTCAGGTGAAAGACCCGAGTTTACGCTCAACAACGGAGCGGCTCAACGACGGGAGAATTCGTCAGATTCCTGCGTTCTTGCTAACCCGTCCTTATTCTCTCCGTTGCTCTTAACTCTGTTACGCTCGACTCGCCTCACGGAAGTATGCAAATTGAGTGTGACGTCGGGAATCGAGCTTTCACGCCGAATTCCAAAGACCGCGGTAAAGGTTACGTGATTTGCATAACATGCACGTGATACGCTTGGCCGCATCTGATTGGCTACGTTCCTGCATCTAAGACTGACGTGGGATTGAGAAAAGACCGTTGTAGAAATTTGCTCTTCACGGCTGTTGTCACTGGCAACCAGCGAAACCGACCTAGACAATGGTCAAATGGTATTTATTAGCGATTTTGCCGTCCGTGATGAAGATGCGTAACCTCGCTATTATATCATGAGCGGTGAGAGAACTACGAGTGAAGAGTGAAGAGCACACATGCACTCTTGTGCTCTTGTGCTCTTCACTCGTGTAGAGATCTGATGGCTTTCAAATCAGCATACTGCCCTCTGCGCTCGATGAACATTTAACCTTAAATCTAATCAATGATAATATTGTGTTTTCATTCTAGGTACCTGATGACAATGGTTGATACACTCGACACTAGTGCAGGCCATCTTGTTGACTATCTGCTGAAGAGATCTGACATATTTCAAAGCAACATACTGCCCTTTGCGTTCGGCGAATGTCTAACTTAAAAGCTAGTCCCTGGTAACATATTGTTTCTCATCCTAGGTACTTGATGAGAATGGTGGATACATTCAACGCTAGATTGGACCATTTTGTTGACTACTATATCTGCTGAAGATATCTAATGGCTTTCAGAGCAGCATATACTGCCCTCTGCGTTCGGTGAATGTCTAACTTTAAGCTAATCCCTGATAGTTTAATATAATTTATATTTCATTCTAGATACCTGATGACAATGGTTGATACATTCAACGCTAGTGCGGACCATTTTGTCGACTATCTGCTGAAAAAGATATAATGATTTTCAATGCATCATACTATCATCTGCGTTCGCGGAATGTCTAACTTTAAGCTAGTAAATGATAATATTTTGTTTTCATCCTAGGTATCTGATGACAATGTTTGATACATTCAATGCTAAGGTGGAACATCTTGTTGACTACCTGCCGATCACGTCTGATGGCGTTAAATACTCCATACCGCACTCTGCGCTAGCGGAATGTCTAAATTTCAATCTACTCCTTATACAATTTATTATTTCATCCTAAAGTAGGTACGACAATGGTTGATACATTCAACGATAGTACGGACCATCTTGTTGACTATCTACTGAGATGAGATCTGACGTTTTTCAACTCATACTGCCCTCTGCGTTCGGTGAATGTCTAACCTTAAAGCTTGTCCCTATTGTATTTTTTTCGTTCTAGATACCTGATGACAATGGTCGACACATTCAACGCTAGTGCGGACCATCTTGTTGACTATCTGCTCAAAAGATCTGATGGCGTACAAGAAGTTCGGATGTATGACGCCTTTAACAATATCACGCTCGATATCATTGCTAAGGTGGGCATGTTAACTAATCGTATTAATTGTACTTGTCGGTTTTACTGTTACCTAATTTACCATCAAATGGTTATGTTGATGCATTAGTAAGAGAATAATGACGATTTCATCCGTTTTATTCTTTAAAAGATACAGTACGATAAGATATTCTGCTTTATGAAACATTTGAATATGATATTCCTGATGAGGCCTTTCTGATATTCAGTCATGACAGGGTGGTTAGTTGTTTTTTTCTTCCGCAAGGTAAACAAAATACAAGTACACGAGTATAGCTCAAATCTCCGCCGACACATGCAGCTATTGTATTTTTTTCTTTTTGGTCTGCATGCTTTTGTTTTGTCTTACTCTGTATTCCTTTACATGTCCACTCTTCGTGAATTCAGGGGGGTGTTTCATCAAGATTTGTCGCAGCGACAAGGAGTCATTTTCTCACATTTCCCATAGCAACTGTCAGCGATATTACTTTTCATCCAATCACAATCAAGGAATTTGTCAGCGCTGACTAATTGTCACTGCGACAAATCTTGATGAAACACCCTCCTGAACTTACATGTTGCAAAATCTTAAGTTCTAAAAAATTTTCCGATTAGATAGACAGTTGCGAGATTGACCGGTCTGCTAAAGCAAGTCGGACTTGACCCCTCTCTATACGCTGTTAGATTTAGGCCTACCTCTAATTAAGTTCTGGCTGGTAGTTCAGAAACGGAATTCACGACATCATCATTATAACATATCTTTCATTTTTTTTGCAGCGCTGTTGAAGAACTTTGTGTTACCGAAATATCACATATAAATAGTTAGTCTCCTTTTTTTCTTTTCAAGGTGACGTTTGATTTGGAGTTGAATGTAATCGATGATCCCGATAGTCCGTTTCCTAACGCCATTTTGACTTGCCTCAATGCTATCATGAGCAGCATCAACAATCCATGGATGGAGGTATGTAAAATAAGTGTTATAGGAGCGGCTGAAATGTTAGGGGTTGGTCCAGGGACGGATCCACAGGTTTTAGGGGGGGGGGGGTGTCCGTTTCCTAACGCCATCCTGACTTGCCTCAATGCTATCATGGGCAGCATCAACAATCCATGGATGAAGGTAGGTAAAAAAAGGTGTTAGGGGCCCGTCCAGGGGGGATTCAGTGGGAGTGGGGTTGAGGTGCCATCTTTGCGACGACCAACAGAAATGGAAAATGGTAAATAAACAGAAAGGAATCTTCTTAAAAAATGTGGCACCCCCTGAAAGAAATACTTGCGCCAAATCTTTGTTTGATGGTCACATGATATAAGTGGCGGATCAAGGGGGGAAGTCGTTTTCTTAAGTTACACAATGGAATAGACAAATGGACAAGATACCATTCCCTAGTGATGTGAATACTTATTTTTATTTTTATTTTCTTGATATGTTATTTGACAGTATGGGTTGACGAAGAAGGATCGACAGACCAAAGCTGATGTGAAGAAAGCTTGTGACATGCTGAGACGGGTGGGGAGGGATTGCGTGAAGGACCGACTGGCAGCTAAGGCTAGGGGTGAGGAACTACCAGTTGATATGCTGACCAACATCCTGGAGGCTTCACAGGATCTGAAGGGTGATGAGAACTTCGGCATCAATGAGATGTTGGATGAGTTCGTCACGTTCTTCATTGCAGGTGATGATAGTGGTGGTGGTGGTGGGGTAGTGGGGGTGGGAATTGTAGTGTTGGTGATGGCTGACGATGATGACGATGAAGATAATGATGGTGATTATAATGATGATGATGAGGATAATGATGATGCTGCTGCTGATGATGATGATAATGATTATGATGATGGTGATAATGATTATGTTGATGGTGATGATGATGATGATGATGATGATGATGATGATGATAACGATGAGGATAATGATGATGCTGCTGCTGCTCATGATGATAATGATTATGATGATGGTGATGATGATGATGATGATGATGATGATGATGATGATGATGATGATGGTGGTGGTGGTGGTGGTGGTATTGATAATGATAATAATGATGGTGATAATGGAGGACCGATTAATGATGAATTTTATAATGATCATATGTTATTGACAATGATGGAAAAATAGCATTTGCCCGATCAATCCTGGCGTGGGCAGATAAAATACATGAATGTCAATTAAAAAAGGCTTTGATGTGTTTAAGCAAATGGAAGGAGAAAAGAAAGGGTAACACTATCGAATATTTACTATTTCAAAATTTCATTCCACAGGTCAGGAAACTACGAGTAACCTCATGTCATTCACGCTGGAGCTACTCGGGAAAAATCCAAATATCTTACAAAAGTAAGTATCGAAACAAACCATTTTATGGATGTTCCTCCGGGCAGTAGCATTTAACTGTTCTCGTCTCATGAATTCAATACGAAATACGAATACAAAAAGTAGTAATCGCATTTCATTATGTGTTCATCATAAACGTAATTGCAAATGGTGAGCATCAACGGGCGTTGGTCAAAATCTAAGCAGTTTATTCAATAGCAGGAAAATATGTGCAGTATCAGGTTGTATGTTTAACCGATGTGATTGTCAGTGATTGTCATCCTTCAAATGACGTTTTATGCCAAGATAAAACTACTGTAATTATTTTGATGATTTATTTTCTTATTTATGAATTTCTTCTTTATCTCGTCAGGGTCCAAGATGAGTTAGATGAGAAGCTCGGTAATCAGATGTTCATAAGCTTCCAAGATATGGGCAAACTAGAATACTTGATGCTAGTGAGTATACCATTCCCAGAACCATTGAAAATGTCCACCATTCAACATTTTCAAGGATTTAATTTCAGAGAAATGTAAAACAATTTAAAATGAAATCCGATTTAATTTGGTGGCGAATATTTGTATTTTCACTCGGTTTATAAAGAGCGATTTCTAAGGATGACTATTCAGTAATTGGGTGTCTGGGCGAATCGGTATTTTGACAGAGGGTTTTAAAATGTTTCTTTCAACAAGATGGTGTTAACTTCTCCGTGAATTTCTTCAAAATGATTAGTGATACAATAGCAGACTTCAAATGTTAATAAGGTTTTCCTTTCTTTTATGTATANTGGTGGTGGTGGTGTTGGTGGTGATGGCGGTGATGATGGTGGTGATGGTGGTGGTGGTGGTAGTGGTGGTGATAAAGGTGATGGTGATAGTGATGTTGGTGATGATGGTAGTGGTAATGGTGGTGTTGATGATGGTGATGATGATGGTGATGAAGCTGACTGTGATGGAGATGATGTTGATGGTGATGATGGTGGTGGTGGTGGCCGTGGTGGTGTCGGTGGTGAGGGTTATGGTAGAGGTGGTAATGGTGGATGTGGTAAGGATGATAGCAAGTTTGCAATAGTGATGGTGATGATAATGATGATGGTGATGATGATGATAATGATGATGATGGTGATGAAGATGATGATGATGATGATGATGATAGTGATGATGATGATGATGATGATGATGATGTTGATGGTGATGATGATGATAAAGATGATGATGGTGATGAAGATGAGGATGATGATGATGGTGGTGATGATGATGATGATGATGGTGGTGATGATGATGATGATGATGATGTTGATGGTGATGATGATGATAAAGATGATGATGGTGATGCAGATGATGATGATGATGATGGTGGTGGTGGTGGTGATGATGATGATGATGATGATGATGATGATGATGATGATAATGATGATAAGGATAAAGAAGGAGATGATGATCGAACGACCAATTGATGATGAATGTTATAATGACCACATATGTATCCGTTTAGATTACAATGATGGTAACTTTAAATGTCCGATGGAAAATAATGTTTGCCAGATCAATCCTGGCATGGGCCAATGAAAAGCTTGTATGCAACTTAAAAACAAAGGCTTTGATTTGTTAGCAAATGGAAAAGGAAAAGAAGGAGAAAACTTATTGAATATTTACTACTTCAAAATTTCATTCTACAGGTCAGGAAACTACGAGTAACCTCATGTCTTTCACGCTGGAGCTGCTTGGGAAAAATCCAAATATCTTACAAAAGTAAGTATCGAATTAAAATGTATTCTACTTATGTTCTTCCAACCAGTTCCATTTGGGAGAATTGTTACCGGAGTGCAAAACAAATGCAAAGCATACCAATGACTTTTAATTATGTGTTTGTCCAAGGAATTATCACTAGGTCCTTGGTTCGTCATAACAATACCAAATATATGTTATAAACAGCTGGCGTTGGTCAAGATCAAATTTTATCGTTTAATTGTTAGCTGCCTGCAAAATAAGTGATGTATATGATGGTTGCATTTGCATACCGATGCTATGGCTGAGTATAAGATAAAACTACCACGCTTGTTTTGAGTATTTCTTTATTCATATATTACTTCTTTATCTATTAAGGGTTCAAGATGAATTGGATGAGAAGCTTGGCAATCAGATGATCATCAGCTTCCAAGATATGGGCAAACTAGAATACTTGATGCTTGTGAGTATACCATTCCCAGAACCATTGAAAATGTCCACCCTTCAACATTTTCAAGGANATCAATCAATTAAGATCATTAAAACATGAAAAAATAATATCACCCTTTTATCAACAGGTGTTGAAGGAAGCCCTGAGGATGTACGCTCCAGCCTCTATTGTAACTCGCGTTACAGGAAATGACGTCAGAGCGAGCTCAGGCATCGTCATACCCAAAGGCAGTCAGGTCAATGTAAGTTCAACATCCGATCATAGATGTCTTTATATTATTATAGAAACGCAAAGGCCCGTATTCCGATAGCGAGGTTTAACTTAACCCGGGACTAAGCCATTGTTATTTAGACCCGGGCTATTCAAAAGTTAAACCATGAGTCTAAATGGCAATGACTTAGGCCCGGGTTAAGTTAAACCTCTCTATCGGAATACGGGCCTCTTTCTTTGAGTACGATATGCTACGCTTACACTACGTTCCGTGGCCCCTCTCAGGCCATGGCGGCCACGTTTTAGGTTATCGTAGATATAACGGGAAGGACGTGATAGAACGTAGTGTCAACACTTACGTGACGGAAACGTCTTGTGACCTCCGGGAATATCTTTTAATCTGTAAATGCTGAATATCATTTATTTAGAAAAATATACAATCATCTACCACTGTATACCATAATGAAGATCATGACTTACTATCACTGTAAATGAATATTGTGTAAAATCATAAGCATTTCTATTTTGGGGGATTTAGTCCGTGTTTTCACAAAGTGACGGGAGCCAAAGTGTACTGTTGCATGAAGACAAAAAATAAATCCCAACATAGCACCAGTTTAATGGGCATCGTGTCGTGCAACAATCCCATGGGGAGGGGCTTTTAAAGCCACCCCCCCCCCGACATTTTTCGCGAGAAGTCTGAAACGCGAAAAGCTCGCGCCATAATTTGGTCTGACTTTTTTTCTTTCAAGTCTCGCGCAACTTTTGAGATCAACTTCGTGACGACCGGGTATGCGGTACCAACGCTACGCGCATTTGAAAAAAAATTCATCAAGCCAAATATGAGTCAAAAACGTGATTTCATGTACAAAATCAAAGCAAATTGTGTTTACAGTCAATATTCCTAAATCCTTGTTTTTTTTTGCATACTTAAAATGGATGAAATGAATTTAAAATTCATTTTCCATGCCACTTATAATGTCACTAACGATTTCCATCGAAAAAAAAAACAATAGAATAATAAAGTCGAAAAAACAAAGAAATACATAATAAATTCATAAAAACAGTATAATACATAAGAAATTAATTTTGATTGCATTTTTTCCATGATAATATGTCTGAAACATTACTATGAGTATCTAGACCAAAAATCAGCACACTTGGAGCTTCAGCAAGTGATTTATTGCTGTTTATTAGAATTCACGCATAATTATGCATAATTAATGCATAATTAGCATAATGAGTAGATTTTTGAAAAAATTTGACTACGCATTCTAAGAGTTAACATCACATACTAT
>BQKZ01001489.1:85190-98210 GCA_036244855.1 Temnopleurus reevesii
GTAGTATTTCTCTGTTTTGAAGGGTTAGTGTCACACAATGATGTAACTCAAATTTGGCCGTTTTAAGAAAAATGGGTCCAAAGGATTGGTTCACAGTAATCGGCGATTAAAAACAAAATGTAAAGAGTACATTTTGACTTTTCATGAAACCCTTTAAGAAACATTTGACGGCACTGCGGTTAACATGTCTTTGTGGCAAAAAGATACTATTGAAAACGTCCTACTGATGATTGGTGTTTAACAATCCAACTTTGGCATGTGACATTTCGATGGATGTAAACATGGCAGATGCAAATCTCTCGTCGTAATTGAATCAAACATTAAATGGATAATGATCCCTGCTGAGTACGATACATGCACATAGATTCCTAAGATATGTTGGAGGTTTTCGGCTTTCATGGGTTATCCTTGTCACGGTATCGTATATGTTATATCTGACAAATAAATCAAATCAAATCAAAATCAAGAGGTTGCACTTCAATTCGAATTCTAATTCGAAACATTGGGAATGCACTGAAACTAGTCTGCAAGTATTGCATTTTATGCAGAACACGACATAGCGTCTATCCAAACACTGAGTACATTACTTATTAATTGCCTCAACCAAGAAAGGGATTCAAAACATAGTCTCTGAACATAGAATTTACATTATCCACCATTAACACATTGTGGAAAACCAAACCGAGAGTCTGTATAACTGAAGACTATTATAACACTTTCCTGCGCTAGCATCGAGTGCACCCTCAGCTGACAATATTACATTATACTTAATACACAATTGAAACAAGAGTCACAAAAGACGTGGTTTCCAACGCTTATATTATTTTCAATACAGCTCGAAGGGTTCCAAACTTGTACACATGAAACACATGAACATAATCTAAATTGAACTGAACTGAACACATTTAGACAAACTTGCAATACTGCATCTGGGGGCACCCTGTTAGGTGCCTTATTATATTTCTTTCAGGAAGGTGTATTATTGCTCCTTTTTTGTGAGAGTGCAAAGATTCACAAATATTTTGGAATTAGCGGCAGCAGTGGGATTCGACTTCGCGCCATGATGGATCGCTCTGTTCCAAGGCAGACGATTTACCGACTGAGCTGTCTAACTGCTCTTATTAAGCTAGCCACATTTTGACATTGGAAATATTGGCACACACTGAAGCAGACACTGCGTTATGTTATGGAGTTATTGTCTGATAAATTTTAAAAGTAGAAATTGTTTATGAGTGGGAGAGTTTAACAATCGGATAGGTTGTCACCAATCCTAAATCCTAAAAGGTGCGAGTTTGAATCATCTTAGCACTCTACATAATGCAATATCATACCAGTTGATGTTTGAGCTTTCACATAAACGGTGCACTAATGCACCCCAAGATGTGCTCCTATTGCTACCATTTTCATCTTTAAAGGTGCAATGTTGCACCTTTATTAATAATTGAGCTAAGTTTTTCAATACCAGCATGCCCACATGCAAAGTTTTGAGTAATACTGTCATTAGTAGAATCTGCCTTTCGAAATAAAGGAAAATACGTTACATGTCTTACCCTGTCTTTGCAAAGTTTGCCCACAGTGTCATCATCTTCTGGCTCAGTCTTCGGTCTCCGTCGGAAAAGCCGAACTCGGGCCGAAATGGTTGCCCGAAGGCGAAGGCGATTTCGTCACCATGCATAACACCCATCCACTCGCCCCACATGTTGTTCGCCGCCCGCTGGTCGAAGTGATACGCGAATACCTGTATAGAATAGGAGAAAGTTTAGGATTAAGTTCATATATCGGGGTGCTGTAATCATTAGGCACATACGTTTACAGTGTGACCATAATCAAGAAAATAGAAAATCGTGGTCCCTGACTAAAATGGGGGCAATTGAGGCGTTCTAAATTTCATCCCTTTGGTGTGTCGGATACCTATAAAGCGAACATTCAGTTTTCGTATGTGGTTGCTAGCGCCAAACAAAAGCTAGAATGTCCTATTAGTAATGTTTACGTAATATGTAGGACAGCTCAGACCTTAGTAATAAATTTGTGTTATACAGAGTCTGCTGGAAGAACATCACACAGTTGAAAGTCTGTGGTTACCCTGGGTATATAAGAGATGCTTTTATAATTATCATCATTATTATTACTTCATGTGTGGTGTTGAGTGATTATGTCCGCGTCAGTCAGCGAAAGCTCTCTATTGCCTTAATAATGTCGCAAGCACTGGTGCCAAACAAAATGGTCCGTGTATAAAATACAACGCTGAATCATTGAAATTAAAGAATTAGCGGGACAGGACCACGTGTGGTGAGTCGTTGAAATCAAAAATATATTCTACCATATATTACCTCAAATTTGAATACCTAACCGTACATCTGAATCTGTCCAACTTTAACGTAAAAATTCGACTCAGTACAGGGCCCCTTGGTAGATTAATCTTATCATTGAAAGGGATACCCTGTATAAAGCAGACCTGAATAAAAATAATATATACACCAATTAAATACCTCACCTTATTTCCCGTGCTCGCATGAAATCTGCCAAAATCATGTACCGGGCAGATTATATTATAGTCACCAACGTATGCCTCCGTTGCATCCCTGAGAAGAACTGGATCATCAGGATCTAGCCAGTTGGTGTACTGGAACGCGATGGCGTCGCGTCCAAACTCGTTCATGCTCGGCAGGAGACGAGGGATCAGCTCAAAGAATTGAGTCCTGTTGATCAAGCTCTCCGTGTCCTTGTCGTAGTAATCCGGGAGGTCGTACACCATGAAGAATGATCCTTCGTTGGTGTTGGTGCCCAGGAGGACATCAGACTGCTTGAATGAATCTCTCATCTTCGCCGATGAGGGCGTCTCAGTGAGGAACTCGCCATCTACAACAGGTACGAAGGGGAAGATGTAGGTTCCGGACACAACGAATTCGTTGTCTATTAACACTTGCGGCTGGACGGTCTGGAGACAGGTGACGATTTCGCTGATGTCATTGGGAGTTGGTTTGTATCCGAGAGGTGTGTAGCAGCCGACGTTTTCGGCGAGTAGCAGCGCACGTCGCAACGCTTCTTCAGCTGTGATAACACCCCATGGAACGACAGAAGAACCACTCTGCAGGATAGCTCGAGTAAAGAGGTCTTTGGTCATTGGTGAAATCATATGTAGATTGGTGCTCACCGCTCCAGCGCTTTCTCCAAATAGCGTTATCTGTGATGGGTCACCACCAAAATACGCGATATTATTATGAATCCAGGCAATAGCCATCGCTTGATCGAACAGCCCAGCATTGCCTGGGATAAAATCCGTTCCACCTATTGCCAAGAATCCCAAGTTCGCAACGCGGTAGTTTAGGGTCACCACAATAACATTCTCCGTCGTGCTTAGAACCTCGCCATTGTACACATCAAGCGAGGCCGATCCAGCAAAGAACCCTCCACCGAATATCCAAAGCATCACTGGCAGTGTCTCATTCCCCCTGTCCGCTGGTACCCATATGTTAACATTCAAGCAGTCCTCACTCATATTCACGTTAGGGTTCCACATTTCAGCGCTCGCGAAGCCTGGGTACTTGGTGTCCACCACCTGATAGCAGGCATAGCCATAGCGGGACGCATCGAAGATATCGTTCCAACGTGTCTTGTTCACAGGTCTTTTAAACCGCCTGCTTCCAGTCGGTGGCTCTGCATACGGTATCCCTAGATAAGCAAGAACGTCTTTACCAAGGATGTTTTTCCTCACACCTCGAACCCTTCCAGAGTTTGTCTCGACAATGAGATTGGAGCTGCTCGATGATGAGTCCAAAGCTCCTACGACTATAAGTAGTAAGGTACTAGCCGCGGCCACTACTAACCACGACATGACTGATTGTGGCATTGTGGAAAGTCTGTGAAGATCGTTTGTTCTCTGGTGGAAGATTGTCTTCAGGTTCTAGTTGTGTTAAGGTTTTCACTACGAAATATCGGAGTCATCCTTGTGGTTACTGCTTCATCTAGAAAGAAATAGATAGAGATATGATACGCATTAACAAAGAAAAGTTTCAATGGATATAGGCCGCAAGGGCCCGGACAGCGTGAATCTAAGCTATACTGCAGTCACAATGCGCAGAAGTTAACTTGGAATAACTTATACTAATGCCAGGAGGAAGATTCCTCACGTCCATGCAATCTTTGGCTGAGCTGCAAGAATAGCTCCCAAAATCTGCCAATGGGCCATTCCAATATATTCCGCAAAAAGAAACCACGAGGGAATATTCCCTGCTTGAAGAAATCCAGATACGACAAAAAAAAAACAACACTGATAGCGTGACAGTCAGATCATACATTGATCATTATCTTAATTGCGGGATATTGCCTGCAATATAACACGAATGCCAAACGTTGATATCAGCGTATGTTTAATTAAGTAACATATAAATCATGTACAAAAAGAAAGAGCTTTGATCTCTAAACAATAAAAGAAAAGCAAATGAATAAAAGTTTTGTGGATCAAAGGTGTGTCAATGAGACGTAACATGCATATGCTATTTTTTGCAATCTATTGCCCTCATTTATCCGCAATGCTAATTCAACAATTCAAGCCTTTAGTCAAAACTCATCTCTCCAATACCTAGTTCACCTCACTCAGCTGTGGGTTGGTCTTCCCTTATGGAGGTGCACATATCTGATTCTTCTTCTCAATTAGTTCAATTTAATTTGACTGTTGTGGATTTGGTTCACCAGTAGTAAGGCGCTTAAAGATGCCAGTATAAAGGGCCATATAAATTTTATAATCAGCATAATTATAATTTTTTTTATTTAATACCATTACCAACATGAAGCAAGATTATAAGACTTCAAAGCATTATTTTGAAACGTCCGGGTGTATACCGTACATGGCATCTTCATCGGGATTTGGTAACATAAGGAGTCATATAAATGACTATGGGTTCACAAATACATAATCTTTATATTGATACGTAAACGTACAGCATCTACGTGAATTTTGTTACACTAATTGCAAACATTTGATTTTGGTATGTTTGTGGTTTATCCTGATTTTAAATCTATTGACTAAAATAACTATATTGCTATTCCATACTACAGAACATACACATCGATACAAAATAAATGAGATTCGTACGAATAAATTAATTCTTTAACGCTGTGAATAGCATTTTAGGAGAGTTGTCCTGAATGACATTACTATCAATTGTCTCTAGGCGTGAACAGACAGATAACAACCCATTAATGGTGCTTCATTGTAAACAGTACTTGTTGACAATATAAACAGCAATCCTCGAGGTTTATAGATCGTAACAATGTATCGTATTCTTCAAGAGACCTTGTGTCAATACTTCACTTTTATTACCGGCAATTGAACTCGATATAAAGATATCAAATTGTGTCCTGCTTGAAACTAAATGATTCATAAACGAAGGTTAATTTCGAGTAATTGGCAAATATGTTCCTTTCTTTGATAGGGGGTTACAAGCTTCATTTTTGCATTGTTTAATAGAATACCTTTCTCTAACTCTGACCTATGTATATCCTGAAAATATTCAACTATGGATAATGATATTTTAGAAAGAGAGAAAGAAAGAAAAAAAAATGCTTTTGTTGATTATCGCACTCATTCTAGACATTATTATTATTTTTTCAATCTAAACCTTTTTACCTTTCCCTCAGTAATATAACTGTTTTCATACTTCTTCTGTTATACTCTTTGTTTTTAGCGCTATAGAAATAATCTATAGTATCGTTATAACCTATTTAATTCAATAAAGCTTCACCTAAAATTGACTAAAATAAAATATAAACTTATCACAGAACAATCCAGACATGTATTTGAATGCAATATGTAATATGCTGTCTGACTATTGTATATGAGAAGTCGATCGGGTATAGTGTAAACTTTGACTTTTATCAAATATACACACAAAAGGGTAGCAGACTAAACATGTCTCGAATCACCCGCAATATCAGCTAATATATGGAAATAAAGGGATTCAACCAACATTCTTTTATTAAAATGCTAATAAAGACCACAATGGTATATGAAACCACTGGGCAGGTATTACATGGACAAAGGTCATGAAATCTCTTTAAAATGCCAGTACAAGTACAGGGACGAACTAATACATGTCATGTATGTAGTCAAACAGTCAACCCAACAATACACGGAATACAATATCATCCTGGTGGCTACCATTATGATCTCCCTGGTTTATAACCATATCTTATTAAAGTCAGGCATGACTGCATCTTTGCACGCCACTGATCAGATATTACCTTGTACCTTGTGGATATTAGCCAAGGCTATCTCCCTAAATTACCACATACATTACCCACACACACTATCGGGAAACATTATAATATAGCTCACCTTTTGACGAAGAAAACAACAATATCCATTCTACTCGTCCATATCAGCTCTCCAAATACTCCATCGCGGTCATTTCCGTCTGTAAACATAATACATAGCGACTATGACATCCATCCAAACATCCACCGCTATAGGCCATCAACTCATCCTCCTGCAAAATTTAATTTAATTCAATTTTGAGCGAGGAATGATATATGCGCCGTGATGCTGTAGCTCGCTGACAGGCGACCGTCTCTGAGTTGCGCGCTGTGTGTATCGCCAGGTCAGTGAGTGATGTGCGTTGAACATGCACTTGAGCCTGAATGCCCGGGTGCCTGGTTTGCTCAGGGATAAAGGCACCCAAGTTAACTCGATTGGCGAGACAAAATGGGCAGGGGCTCTTTCGCGATTTATTTCACGGTTTATATTATGACGGAGTGTAGTCTATGACACAGGCAGGCAATGTTGGAAACGAGATGCATTTATATTCTCTGCATCTCATTCTCTGTGCAAGGGGGGATATGTAGTCCAGAAGATGGGGGGAAGACAATGGAGGGGGATAATGGGGGTGGAGGGGGAGAGACAATAAGCGAGGTGGTGGAAGGGGTAGCGGAAGGAGAAAGGGTGAAAAGTGAGGTAGTAGATGGGGCGGAGGTGGAGGATGGGGGAAGAGGTCAGCAACAGCTAGGGTGGGATCGATGGGGAGGGGTGCAAGAGAATGGANCCTCTCTGAAGGACCTTCTTGACATAAGGTGTCACGGAGCATGCAACAAGAAGCATTGTTTTTCTCTCCAAAGTACGAAGAAGGAGACGAGTATTATTCCTGGAATGATCGAGGGCAGTGATGTCTCGCCTTTTGAGAATGCCTCTCTATCACTCAAAATTATCATAAAGGCCCGGGTACACCAAACACGGCACGGCATAACGGCACGGTGTTTCCGCAGTATCTTGATTGTTGTTGGCCATCGCGGTCCTCCGCGCAAAGGATGTTTAACAATTGACCAATCACATGGGAGATATCGCGTAAAAACCATGCCATGATGCCGTGCCGTGTTTGGTGTGCCCGGGCCTTCAAAAAGAGAGATAGAGAGACGTAGGGAAGAGAAGGAGTGATAGAGTAATGCAAAGGAGCTTTCGATTTTAGTCGACGCACGCCTCGTCCAGATCGTCACAGTAGACCGGAAGTCAACACGTCCACTTCTTTTGTATCCCTATTTCCAAAATCAGTTACGATTTTAGTCGACAAGTTACATATGACATTTGATGACGTCATAATAGCATCTGGCATATCTCACATACGACATATTCGGGCTCGTCACAGGTGAGTGGAAGAACGTGAAAAGGGGGAAATGCCCATGGCAGGTAGGGGGAAGGGGGGAGTGGGGTAGTGGACGAGAGGCTCGTAACAGATGAAACATAGTTGTAACGTTGCACAATTCCGAAAAAGTGAGATATACATCCATCGACTGGCACGTCGATATAAGATTCTAAGCCTATGCATTACGTATTCATAACGAGTTGGACGATTATAAAACGTATTCATAACTTAATTCAGAGCGATTCTTCCGACGTACGTATAGCGTATCACCGACATATTCCGCGACATGTATCGACGTTCTAGACGGATTTTGCCAAAACGTTGGCGAACGTCGTCATACTTAGATTACGTCGAATACGTCATGGACACGTTTTAAATTCGTTATGAGCTGAAATATAACCAATGCAATATAATGTCCTACGTCGAGTACGTGGGAAAATTTTGTGCATTCCGATGTATGGTTAATACGTTCCGCAATCATCATAAGGACGATAACCAAACGTACGTTACTCGTACGTTTCTCGTAAATCAAAATACGTCATGACAATATCTATCGTTGGGCATAAGTTGTCAATGTCAACGATACGATAAACATTCGCCGGATTTTGCTATTCATAAGTTGTTGAAGACGATATGCACACGTCCAAATGAACACGATGCATAATAGTTCACCGTATACCGTATACCGGACGCGTTTTGGAAATATTTGTAGACGTGGGGGGTAATTTTACCATTTGTATTTATGACTGTTTATATTTGAATTCCCAAAAGAACTGAAAAATAAAATGATTTAATTTGATTTGAATAATCTGACTAAAACGTCACGGTGTTTTGTATATCGACGCAAGAGTAACGTTTGTAAATGTTTGTTGACGATGGTGTCGCGTTCCTACAACTTACGCAAGGCGTATGAGCCATATCTCGGGCATACATCGAAAATTGTTTAATTTGCAAGCCGTTTTCTACACACCTTCGCCTGAAAAGAAGAATGTTAGCAACGGACGGAAAGCGTGTTTATGCGTATGCAAATCGTACCCATAATGTCTTCGTCGTAAGCCAACGTATTTGCAAAATTCATTATAATGCCGGGCATACGTATTATGTCGACGTCGCGACTAAAACATCCTAGTGTGACAACCCCATTATGCACAGCTGCGACCCAGCACTGCCTGCATGACGTCTCGCACAAGTATCTTTTGTATAGAACCATATGCTCTTACAAAAGAAATTGGAGTCATAACGTAGTTACTTGATAAACATCGGCCTTAAGCCCCAGTCATGTAAAAGCCACGACTGGACACGATTCAACAAGACTCTTTGTTCTGGGGCAGTTAACTGCTAACTAAACAAAGAGTAGTGCTGAATCGTGTTTATTTGGAACTTATATGCGAGTGAGTCTAAACGCCCACTCACACCTTTGCATTTTTAGCCAGCATTGGCCCATCGTATTTGGAAATTAAAAAAACGCTCCTTGAACGCACAAAGACGCAGGTCATACGGTGGACTGACGCTTGGTGTACGCTCCTTGAGCGCAAGCTGAACGCCAGTACACCGTCTGATCCGCGTAAGCTGTGCGTCCAGGGAGCGTTTTAAATTCCAAATACACTAGGGTGACGCAGGCTAAAAACGCAAAGGTGTGACTGGGGCATTAAAATTAAAGATTTTCTTACCTGTTTGTGTGTTGAGGAATGGAACATACTCCGACCAAAACGCGCAGTAGTTGGCTCGGTCCCACACAGGTGATTCGGCGTTGTCTACCGTCGTCTCCTTCAAGAGATACACGTACTGATTGTCTTGATCGAACATGGGCCATTCATCCTCAGCGCTGATGCCATCCTCCGCTCCATTAGGGTTACTATGGAAACCAAGTAATCAAATCAACTCTGTCAGGCAAATGACACAACGAGCACATTTGTCACGTCTAGATCTTCATACATACATTATGCACTAATGTATTGTTTCTGTGCTAACCGTGTATGTTCTAACACTCGTAGACTGAATTAAAAGTGTTAGATATGAGGAAAAAGAAGAATCAATGTGAGGAGATTCAATAGGGCTTTATTATTTATTAAGAAAATGACTGCAAAAATACTGGCAGCGCGAAAGAAAATGTAAACACAGCCAGTTCAGTTCAGTTCAGTTCAGTTCGACTTTATTTCCATTATCAATCATAACAAAAAAATTAGATACAATTATGGTATATACAATGTTAAAAACATGTTCAATAAAATTGTTTACATTTTGATGACAATAGAAAAAGGGTGACTACTAAAAAGTTTAAAACTTGTAACGCGTAGGACCCTTTTAAGTATTAGTCCCCTGCTCCCTGTTTCTTCAAGACGTACTGCAGTACCTGCCAGAAAATATGTGTATGTGTGTGTGTGTGTGTAGGGGGGGGGGGCGCATGTTCGCAATTCCACTGGCCGTCTTGATACTGTATATTTAATTAGAGGAAATATTCACAAGGAACGTGTAAATTGATTTCACCGCCAATCTCCTATCGAGCTTTCTATTAATCCGCACACGACGCCGTAATGATTTTGAACATTATTATGTGCTGGAAATGCTTCCAGAACACGCCAATATAACTCGCATATAGCATGTCTGCCACTGTGCCTTGTATACATGAATTTGGTGCTTTTTAGGAACACTGGTATAACACAATTACGAACTGAATTTCCTGACATTATTACTGGTGTTAGTGAATAAACTAATGATGTGACGAAATAGACATATTTTTCATACATAATTTTGACCCGTCCTTTGCTACAGTGGCTATTAGAGAGGGATAGAGAGACAGAGAGACAGACAGACAAGTGGAGAGGTATTTCTTAACGTTGCACCTGCAAGCTTGAGGGCAAGGCATTTTTCCTCACTTAAATATATATTTAGAAATGGGGAAAAATCAATGTACATGTGGGTAAAAATATGTAAAATATTGTCTGAAAATTGACTGACATATTTCATAATAATGTGCACAAGTTTTCCTTAAAAGTATATACATGCATTCCAAAAGGTGCAAAAAGGTGCAAAAAGGATGCAAAAAGGTGCAAAAAGGTGCAAAAAGGATGCAAACCTTCGCGAAAAGGCGCAATCAGCGGTTAGGCTAAAACAGGGTTCATTAAAAGTGCAAACTACCTACGGCGCGTACCCAAGGGGTGTGCGCCCCCGTAAAAAAATGGGGAAAAAAAGAAGAAAACATGTGTGGGCATTTTTGCTGGTCAATTCGGCAACTGAATGTAATTTTCCAGTTTGTTTTTCATATTTTTTAAACACATTCTGCCTTCCATTCATGTAAAATCCCGGCAACGATCCTGATCGGACATTAATTTCCTCCAAATGTCAATGTTTATGTACCGTTATAATACTAATGTTGTACCTGTATCCTTCTGTTCTATGTTTCAAAGAAATGATGAAGTTCACTCATATCATACTAGACACTCAACAAAAATACATTTATCAAATCCTCGCACAGTATTAGCACAAAAATCTGTTCGACATTATGGCCCTGATGTTTGGAATTCAATTCCAGCTGAAATGCAAAATTTATTCTCAATACATTCCTTCAAAAGCAGTGTTAAACGAATGCTCATCTCACGGATGTAACTACACTGTAGAGTGCATTGATGTACATTACTTTACATGTGCTTTTTTATATTGTTATTAAATTTCAGTTACTCATATAGGGATTTCACTATTATTGTTTCTCTCTCTCTCTCTACTCTGTTCTATTCCTATCAGTCTATTTGTTTTATGTTAATTCGTTATTTATTATTTTAGTTTGTTTAGTTAGTTTGTGTGTGTTATAGTTTTCCCAGTATTCATGATTTATTCATAAGTGTATAGTAATGGTGTGGCAATATGTATCAAGCTTTAAGCTTATTTTGTCAAACCTCTGCATATTTTGGTAATAACCAATGTATTGGAAACGCAAATCTTCATCACTATGTAATACTTTGTATCTCCATGTGATTGTAACTATGAAATGTGCAGAAATAAATAAATAAATAAAATAAATAATAAATGATCTGAGAGTCACGTACTGCCCCCTCCCCTCCCTTCCATAAGAAGCAGTGTGTGGTATGGTCATAATCATAATCATAACAATAATTAGGTCAGGCATGCGACAGCCCGGGAATTCTTGGAGCGAAGTGAGATTGAAAACTGAGGGCATGAAGAGGGCAGATGCCTCCTTAAACCGCCTCTGAACAAGCTGAACATTATAATCATATCGATATTAATAATACGTACTCATAAAAACACGATGTATGTCATATCTGACACCAATGGAAGCGTGTACATGTTATGGCCGATTCACACCTTTGCGTTTAAGCCCGAGTCGACCTAGCGCTTTTGACAATTGAAAATTCTCCCTGGACGCACAGATATGCAGGACATATGGTAGACTGACGTTCGTCGTACGCTCCTTGAGCGCAAGCGGAAAGTCACTCCACCGTCTGATTAGCGTATACTGTGCGTTCGTGGAGCGTTTTTAATTGGCATAAACGATGGGTCGACGCAGGTTAAAACCGCAAAGGTGTGACGCAGACTTAAACCGCCTCTGAACAAGCGGAACATTATAATCATGTCGATATTAATATGTATTCATATGACACGATGTCTGACATATCTGACACCATTGGAAGTTTGGAGATGTTAAGGTCATCTCACACCTTTGCGTTTTAAGCCCGAGTCGACCCAGCGCTTTTGGAAATTAAAAACGCTCGTTGAGCGCTAGCTGAACGTCAGTCCACCGTCTGATTAACGTATACTGTGCGTTCGTGGAGCGTTTTTAATTGGCATAAACGATGGGCCGACGCAGAATAAAAACGCAAAGGTGTGACGCAGACTTAAACCGCCTCTGAACAAGCTGAACATTATTATCATGTCGATATTAATATGTTTTCATATAACACGATGTCTGTCATATCTGACACCATTGGAAGTTTGTAGATTTTAAAGCCCAAGTATAGTTTTGGTAAAGATTAAGAAATGTGAATTTTGGGGATATTCACCATGACATATAATTTGTATATACATCGTAAGACCATATATTTCTACGATCTAATTCTTTTGAAAATTTGAATTTGACCGTTAAATAGTATTTAGCGCCCTCTCTTGGTTATAACAATATTTTGCTTCTTATCGGGCATATACAAAGTTATTTCCAAGATTTGATTAAAGCATGATAAAAAGGAATACACAAATAATGAATTCTGAAATTTTCATCCAATTCTGTGCATGAGAAGTTGTCCTTTATCAAGAAAGAAAATATTGAATTAGCGTCGGGGGACACGACGCTGAAATATTTTGCACATTATAGGTTATAACTTTTCCAAAAATTGTTCATTTTTCGCACAATCTTTTGTACAACATGTTCATGATA
>BQKZ01001489.1:107974-122390 GCA_036244855.1 Temnopleurus reevesii
AAAACAGCGGTAAAAAAAAACTCGGGGTGTACGATGCACTATCTCTCTCTCCCTCTTCCCACTCACACCCACTCACAACAGACACATACACACACATTATTACAATTTCAACTAATGTGGACGTGCTTTATGACAAGTTTGTCATGTTTGTATGTCGCTCAAAACAAGTAGACTGTCGCAGCCCATCAGCTCATAATACAGTTCAGTGAAGATTCGTTGGTGTGTGTTGGCAGATATTATGACGTTCGTTAATAATGCAAACGTTCTTGATTGAACGCAACCTTCACACCTGTGCAAATTGAGGGAGACGAATGCTGATGAATCGAGAGAGAGAGATTGGGTTTTACGGCGTGTTTCATTCAAATTTGAATAATTACACCAGGAAGAAAGGGATAAAGAAGGAACAACATTTTACATCACCATCCGAAAGATGAGACCGGGGAACCAAGCCAGTCAATTTATGACTGTCCCAAATAGTTTGATTACAGCCGCACGCCACAACGTCCAGTTGAAAAATTACGGAAGCTTATAAGTGCAGCGCGACGTCAGGAGAGTCTGTCCAAGCGGTCTTCCATAGACCTACAGAAGATGCCTTGGCAAAGTGAACATCTCGCATTAGTGCTGCACGTATGAGTATCCAAATTATTCCACTTCGTCAGGCTTCGTCTGCCTCAATTCGCATGGGTGTGAGTGTTTTTCTCAATTAAATTTCCAATACGTGCTCGTTAATATTTTGATATAAAAAACATTAGAAAGTATCAATATTTTTGCATTCCTCAAAAGGCTGGTTATTTCAAAGCCAAGGTGTCTCGTGAAAATCCAAATAAAACATATTATCAGTTCTCCACCATGTCAATCGTGGGTTTTCGAGATTGGTATGGACGGAGGCTTGTTGACGTTGGAAAACGAGTGCGCATCCACTGTGCGCAATAAATGATGCGCATATCAATTGTGCACTTGTCACTTAGTGCGCACATCAAATGCACATTCGTTTTGCAGATAGATAGATAGATATATTGACAGATAGATAGATAGATTGATAAAATGGTTTTATAAGTAATTCTTACATGGCAACAAAAATAATACACAACATTTATATAGCGCTTAATATGAAGTGTTTCTAAGCGCTTTGTGCATTATTACCCGGTTATAGCATAGCTACCATTCGGCGCTCACTGCATTCAAGGAATTTCTTCCTACTGGTACCCATTCACCTCACCTGGGTTGAGTGCAGCACAATGCGGATAAATTTCTTGCTGAAGGAAATTGACGCCATGGGTGGACACCACGGCGCCTCCACAAAAACCAAGGGTTGAATTGGACATGATTTAAAAATCAAAATGAATACAAAATAAGTAGACTAAGTAGCAAGTTTAGACAAAAGTCTAAAGAATCACATTCAAAAGTGAAAACATAAATCATTTAAGTAGGTCTAAGGCGCTGCCTAAAAAAAATACAGTCCACAAAGCTCCGTCCACCAATTTCGAAAGTCCACCATTAACCCTCGTAAGGTAGTACATGACATAACGAGATGGTAGCTATTTATCCTAGATCAAGACCCATTCCAATGCTGAGCTAATACCATAACATATCAATCCACACATGGGACTGACGTCAGAAGGCTGTATCAAAGGGCCTCATACTTGCGGTCATTCGTCATATTTTGTAATATGTTTGTTTCTTTATGACGGTCATATAACGTCACCACATTGTCCAATGTTCTAAAGCGTATTTGCTTGAGTGAGTCATTTTAGATGCTTAATATCCAGAATGTCATAGGAATAAGATATATCTATTTCCGTAAAATTCGATGCTCCTTTGTAACGCTATTCAGAACCGGCTTGTTATTGTTGTGTCCAGACATTTCAATACATGGCTTATGGATATATTGTCCAATGGCCCACTTTATTTTACGGATAAAAGTTTATATCGTGTTCAGGGTTTAACCTCATTGTATTGATTGATATGGGATTCAGAAGAATATGACCCAACTGAATCTTTGATCGGTATCCAATTACTTTTGTCGTTTTGGGATTCTCAATCACCGGGTATATTTGTCGGTGATCAAATCTACAAACGCATCTAATTTTTAAGACTTCCTATATGCCTTGATGGAAAACGAATGTGCAATTATAAAGCGCGAGAACGGCGGAAGCTAAACAAATGTTTTCGGTCAATTACTTTTCTTACTTCACCATTTATTGAATTGTTCTTAGTTCTTCTTCCCTTATAATCCCCACTCATTCTTCTTTATCTGTTTATACTCATCTCCTTCTTTCCCTCTCTTCTTCTCATTTTCACTAGCCTACTTTTTCTTACCCTTCTCATTCTCTCTTTTTTTTACATTCTTTTATCTTTTAGACTTCAGTTCTTTCCCTTCCTACCTCACTTATAACTCTTCTCTCATTTTTTCGCCTTCCTGTTCTTTTTTTTCAATTTTTATTTCCCATTTCATGAACCGTAAGATTTGTATTCATTAAATACGTGGCTTGTTTTTATGATTTGTTTGTACATAAAATGTATTGCTCCGACTTCTACTTTGTATTTCATATGTTTTTACAGCATATACAGAATAAACCTGATTTGACATGAATCGAATTTAATTGAAACCCATGTATGTTTGCAATTGACTGTATTGATATTACCTTGAGATGGCGCCAGATAATGACATCAATGAAAACGAAAGAGCTTTCATTGTCCCAGACTTCTGAATAACCTCACTTTAGCTTTAAAATACTAATATGAATTATCAAGTAAGTTAAAATCTGCCATAATAATATGAAAGAGCAATTGATTATTCATATCGTATCGAAAAGTCACAATGCAGTTCTTTCACAAAGTCATCCGAAGCGACAATAAAAATTTATTTTTGAAAGAAAGCAAGAGCATTGCTCTCGTGCAAAAAAAAACACTAATTCCTTATAAATCCTATTAAAAGTATTACATCGTCTTTTATATCGCTCTAAAGGGGAAGTTACAGAACTATATGAATGTTTTTAAGAATGATGAATTCATTCTGACAAGTAATAAGTAACCAATTTAAGGACCTCTCGAAAGTTTGTGAAAAAATTTCAGTCACAGTCCAGCGTTGTATTTTACTTTGTTTAATAACCATGTAACAAAAATAGAATGTCAGATACAATTCAATTCATCACGCATGCCCACTTCATGCAAACATATCATTCATTCAACATTAATCAGAGTCAACTTCGACATTATGACAATCATAGAAATTTGACTTTACAAAGTGAAACATATTTTATAATATAAGTTAGATGAATATATTTGCAAAGTAGCTTTATCATCTATCCAATTGACTTATTGTTTAAGATATGCAAAGATATTCATAGTTAGTACGATATAGACTAGATATTATCAAATTTCTTATTTCGTCCTTTTTTTATTAAGGGCCGATTATGGCATGCAATTCGCTCAATAATTTCAAAAACATTGTTTTATAAGCATGCTATGTTTTTCGGAATTATGGAGCAAATCACATGCCATAAACACATTTGCATACACTTTCTGTGAAAATGAAATTACATTTTGAATCGTTGTGATGACGGGATCTTTTTCTAATTGAGTGACAACTGATTTTAAAACATTTATGCTGGTACTTAAAGAGGAACCAACCCCTGAAATGATTGTGCTCTTATCAAATAAAGAAAAATCAAATGAACAAACTGTGAACATTTGAGAAAAATCGGACAACAAGTTTAACATGTTCAAAAGTTATGAATTTTCATATTCACAGAGATTTGACGATCACTGCCGCTCATGGGGATCCGTGCGATCGGCAACACCGACGGAATCTGTGACGCCATGTCGGACAAATCCTCATTCATTTTAGATTCAGGAGAGGTTTCCGTGATCATGGTGATAGCATTTGTACATTGCATTCCATTGCACGTGTTCATTTATTTCAGATTTTCAATTCGCATGTTATCTAATTTCAGATTGCACATAGATAACAGCAGAAAGTCTGCCTTGAGATGAATTTACTCATCGTAGAAAAAAAAACAGCTTTGCAATGTGCGCAGTCAGCTCAGCCCGATGCTGCGATTAACTTTATATAAAAATGAGGTCAAGTCAAATGCTGGCAATATGCTGTTCACATCAATTTCTTTTTCATCCTGATCATTTAAAAATGTTAATGTTCATATTTTGTGAATACAAATATAATTTATATCCGAAAAGAAAATTTATCCGCTGCTTCCTGTTCTAAACTCTGGGTCACTTACATACAAAAAAAATGTCAATATTTCAGTCAAAATAAGTTCTCATTTTCCATAGGCCCATTCTACTGGACAACTCAATCCCGCGTCCGTTTTAGATGCAGGAACGTAGCCAATCAGATGCGGTCAAGCGTATCACGTGCCTTTTGTGCAAATCTTTGGATTTCGGCATGAAAGCTCGATTCCTGACGTCACACTCAAATTGCATACTGCCGTTGAGCGAGTAGCGTACCAGAAGTTAAGAGCAACGGAGGGAATAAGGACGGGTTAGCAAGAACGCGGGAATCTGATGAATTCTCCCGTCGTTGAGCCGCTCCGTTGTCGAGCGTAAACTCGCTTATATCTCACCGACTCAATTCATTTATTATTGATCTCAGATAGATATTCCGTTGACGCATGCTCATCGTACGAAAGATAAAAGCTGTCTCCAAGCACCCATACCAATCGAACTTTTTGTTGGGTATGGTAAATTTCTTTTTAAATCTCGGACATTGTGTGTTGGCATATTGTAGCGATCAAGTGGTAAAATGGCTATCCGGTTGCCTCACCTCGGCAAGACAATTATCATATCCAGTTTTTATAGAGATCTCTGTGTATTTATTCAGAGATTGGTGCATACAGGCATATCGACCGATGAGGGCGGTATATCACCTTCGACGTGGAAGACCATTCCCATGCCAAGCTGAAAAAGCAAATTAAAGGTAAAAGAAAATTCCATGGGTTGTGTTTCATAAAGTAGTTCGTAGATCTACGCACGGCTCTATGAACGATTGGTGACCATTTCCTGCATTCAATAATATCTGCTTTTGCTGAGTCACAACTGGGAAAGGGTGACCAGTCGTTCATAGACTCGTGCATAGTCTGCAAACAGCTTCATGAAACCAACCTCGGCCCATAATAGATTTGAAAAAAAAATAATAAAGAACAATTAAAGAACAAATAACCGAAGAAAAGATAATTTTCGTTCTAATATGATTTTGATCTCTATCATTTCGATGGCATCCATTTTAAACATAAAACACGAATTTGTGTTTACACAATTAACAATACTGAGTATTTACAACGCTTATTAACTACATGGAATTATCATTTCAAAATGAATATTATTACCATAATGTTTGTAATCTTGTTCTCATGAAATGGTCGTATTTTTAGATGAACGTTATCATTGGAATTTCGTCATTTATTTATTTACTATATCTTTTTAACACTGCTGGTGCATCAAGGATTTGACACGTCGGGAGACTGGAAACACCATTTATGGTGCAATATCAAATTCCAATTATTGGACCTTTTCATCTAAGTGCAATATATTCGGCAAACCATTTAAAAACGCGGCAGCTGTGGGATTCGATTCAGTTTATTTCTTTTCACTTCAACAGAATGTGACAACGTCATAAATTAGTCATGACGGATCGCTTCATTCCAGGCCAAACGGTCTACCGACAGAGCTGATTTCTTTTATATCCGTCATAAAAAAAATATTCTGATCCGGTGATTGGTCTAAATACCTTCGCGTAACTATTGATAACTCCCGCCGGCATCTAAATTCACTTAAATGTGACGTCATCCGTAAATAGTTCGTTTACTATCGTTTACTATCGTTTACTATCAACCGATGAAAGGATAAGATATCAAACAAAGAATCCCTATCCAGTGGTATCCGTGAGTGATGGAAACGCATTTCCAGTCTACCCCGCAAGAGGAATGGCGGTCCAAATTAGATGTAAATCAAAGTATCATCTTGAGAGTAATGAAATGTGCAATGCTGTACAATAGAAGGTTCTCCGAGTGTTGCATTTGTGCACCCTCACTGTACAAAAGAAATTTTGCAATTTTTTTCTAAATCGATATCCTTACCTTGAGGTGAGCATCGAAATGACAGTGCATAATCCACCAGCCTGGGTTATCAGCTTTAAACCGAACGATGATGTAGCCCCCTGGTGGCACTGCAAACGTGTCTTTCCTCGGGGGATTGTTAAAATTTCGAGCTATTTTACNGGTGGCACTGCAAACGTGTCTTTCCTCGGGGGATTGTTAAAATTCCGAGCTATTTTACCTGTGAGAGGAAACCATCGTTTTATTTCTTTTATTCAATTTATGGGAACAGAGATAGAAACCAAGGATAACTCTCCGAAAAAGAAAATCAATTACAAGAAATATCAGTAAATACACCAACACAATTAATCGTCACCCTGCGATTATCATCATCGACATCATTATTATCATCATCATCATCATCATCATCACTATCATCATCATTATCATCGTCACCACCATCACCATCATCATCATCATCATCCTCATCATCGTCATCTTCATAACCATCATCATCATCATCATCATCATCATCATCATCCTCATCATCGTCATCTTCATAACCATCATCACCCTCAAAAGGCCTTAAAAGATTGTTTAGATGGCCTCAACCGACCGGCCCTCTGTAAATGGTCCAACGTGATATATTTATTAGTATCTTTTTTCTTGATTTACACGAAATTTGACAAATCAGAGTAAAATTTCCTTGCGCATCCAACCGTTTAAAATCTTCAATTGTGAAAAGGTTGCACATCCATTCCACGCCGACGATATCAACATAGTATCCATGTAAATTCCACCACCGTCACCACCACCATCATCCTCATCTTATCATTATCACCACCATCATCATCATAATTATCACCATCTCCACCACCACCACCATCATCATCATCATCACCACCACCACCACAAGCAGCACCACCATAATCATCATCACCTCCATAACCACCACCACTACCAGCACCACCATCATCACCTCCACCACCACCACCACCACCATCATCATCATCATCATCATCACCTCCACTACCGCCACCACCACCACCACCATCATCATCATCATCATGACCTCCACTACCACCATCACCATCATCATCATCATCATCACCTCCACCACCACCACCATCATCACCATCATCATCATCATCATCACCTCCACCACCACCACCATCACCATCATCATCATCACCTCCTCCACCATCATCATCATCATCACCTCCACCACCACAATCACCATCATCATCATCACCTCCACCACCACCACCATCATCATCATCAACATCATCATCACCTCCACCTCCGTTACCACTACCAACACCACCATCAGCAGCAGCACCACCATGCACCACCACCTCCACCACCAATTACCTTGCTCATCTAATTGTTGAAAATCTTCAATTGTAAAGAGGTTCCACATCCGTTCCATGCCGACGATATCAACATAGTATCCATGAATGTGCATGGGATGAGAAATCACGTCGAGTGTGTTGATGTAGACCAACTCTACAACCTGTGAGATTTAGGAAGAGAAGGATGGGGGAAAGGATGAGTCCAGTTTTGCTCTCGGTGAGATATATCTCTCCCCATGCTAGTCATACAGGGAGACCAGTAGCTTCTAGCCATGCTAGCCGAGGCTCTATGCTGTATGCAAAATCCTAGTTTGAAAGCACATACCCTAGACTTTCGGTGTGAGCATGATACAGGGTATGCATTGTGTGATTACATCACACACATACATCATTGCTCTATCATCAGTCTAGGAGAATGCAGACACACAATGCATACCCTAGCTGTATCACTCTCTGTGTATGCGCACAACGAAACCCAAGGGTCTGTTCTGGCAGACTAGCAAAACCCTGTGTTGCGATAGCCCTGTCAATGGCTTTAAACGAGAACGTCTGCTATCCAGAACACGGAGCTCACGATTATCTGCACGCCTAGTCTAAGGCCATCAGACTCGCTTCTTGAAAAAAATTCCAATGATACTGCATTCTATTGACGATCGCAGCCGCGAGTAAGCCTTGATAAAGGCTAGGTGGCCAGGTAAACAGCCAATATAGCTTTAAACCCCCTCGTTAACTCCGCAGAATCAGTCCGTCACCACCGAGTGACTGTCCGGTGGAGGAAGGAAAGTAAATCGGTAGGAATGGAGGATGTTGAGAGCGGAGATGAGAGCTACGACTTGGGTTGTGTTACACAAAGCCGTGCGTAGATCTGCGCACGAGTCTACAAACGACTGGTGATCATTTCTTACGTGCTATACAGCGCAAACAGTTATCATTGAGTGTGAGAAAGGATCACCAGTCGTTCGTACAGTCGTGCGTAGATCTACGCATAGCTTTATGAAACACAACCCTGCATGTCCCCATTCAACTCGAACATTGTCAAATGGGTACAAATACTACAAACGGGGATGATGCTTGACTAGTGGGGAAGAGCAAAATATGTATTTCATTCCTCCAAATTACAAAATACCTGAAGTAGAAACATGGACAGTGAGGGGAAGGGGTTTGTGGAGGGGCTTCGCTTCGACCAAGAGTCCTCTTCAAATAGTTTCTTGTGGGAAACGGTTGGATCTTTCCCGTTATGGAGCCTGTAACATACAAGAGATACGATATATTGACAATTAATCGTATCTCAATACGGTACACGTTTTGTCATAGACCTACAATTAATATAAATCATAGGTTAAACTGGATTGTTATGTAATAGGCACATGAAGTATTACCTGATTCCTCTTGATGTCAATACGATGCGTACATTCACACGCCTCTCTCGTGCAGTCCCTCCCCGACGTCCGCAACGACTCTGCATTACAGAAGGACGCCCTCTCCACATGGCGCCAGTGCGTCAACAATGGTAACTTGGGAAAGGTGAACGTGATGTTATTGATGACATTGACCGTTGTTGCTGAATACGTGTCGTCTGATGCTCCTTCGTATGGGTAGAATACGGAGTGATGGAGTGACTTGGCTCCGTTACGGTGGACGCCATTCAGCTCCAAGTAGTGGGTTGAGTCAACGTGACTGAGGTCGTCTGTCTGTTCCTCTGAAAATGGGATGTAAAAGGAATTTGAGATGAGACTAGGATAAAATAATGTGATGTCAATATTTTGGGGGTCATTAATAGGCTTTCCAGAAAAATATTATTGATTGAATTTTAGTTCTAGAAAGATTGTTCTCAGGACCCATTGGTAACGAAGGGGTGGGGCAGCGAGAGTCAGTCAGAAAACAGAAACGACGCTACTGGACATGGTTTAGATTTGTTTAAAGCCCAAGTATAGTTTTGGTAAAAGTGAATATTTTTATCGCCAAATTTTGTCTTCAAATCTACTTAAAAAGAAACATGATATCATGAACATGTTGTACAAAAGATTGTACGAAAAATTAACAAGTTTTGGAAANCAGGGAGGTGTTTCACCAAGATAAGAAAGACTTTACGCACGACTTTACGTTAGACTGGTATCCGTTCTTGCGCGTAATCATTCATAATATTACGCGCATTAAGCGCAAGAAGGGATACCAGTCGAACGCAAAGTCGTGCGTAAAGTCTTTCTTATCTTGGTGAAACACCTCCCAGGAATAAGCTTCTCAGGACCCATTGGTAACGATGGGGCGTGGACAGCACGGTGTCAGTCAACAGAAACAACAATACTGGATATATCTGAGATTTAAAAAAAATCATTTACAACCATTTCATGTAGGGGGGATATTTTCTTTTTTTATATATATAATTTCCATATATCCAGATATGTCAGATGCTGGTCGATCTATTCGTGCCAAAGTAGTATGTACAGTATATTTATGGAATTTCTGCCTTATTGATGCATACACACCATGTACAATGTCTATGGGACATCATCTCTACATTATCGGCACCTCCGTTTAATGGACATGGATACCTGTTTCACAAAGGATACCGATAAAGCCATTGAATACTGGAACCGAGTAGCCCATGCACAAAATCAACGGGAATTACAAAATTCAGCAGTCAAAAGGTTAAGCGGAAATCACTGTACTTACCAGCGTCAGTCATGTCACCAGCTAATATGGACTCCGATGAACGAACCCCGTCTACAGGGTTCAGAACTATTCCTTCTGCTCTCGTGGTCTTGTCTGCTTTCGGCTTGGTACCAGGTTTTGTGCCAGCATACCGTAGAATGCCAAACTCCTATATCACATGGAAATGTGTATATAGATTTTAAGGCACATCGCAGAAGATGAAAACAACTATCTGGACAGAAATATAGCCCTAGAACTTTAATCTCTCGTTATTGACTGATGATCGATTAACACTCAGCGGGCTCTTACATCATGAACTATCAGCACCAATAGGAACAATGAATAGACTTGCAAAGGGAACAAACGTCGTGGTCGTTTTACTTTTTTAGAAGAATACATTGTACCCTCTTTCAGAATGTGAATAAGACGGCGCTTTCCACCATATTCCACCATAGAAGGTTATCCCGATGTTGCATTTTTGCATCATTAAATTGTCAAAGTTACACCATGTTCTTAGCGTATATACGAACCTGAAATTGGGCGCAGCCTATTTCCCCTGCAACCCGGATCCAATAGTTTGTCGGTGTCTGATCGGCGGTCAACACAAAATCGTATCTTTCCCCCGAGAAGCACGTGATCCTATCAACATCAACAGGCTTCACAGGGGCACCATCCATCGCGATCACCCTCAATCGATGGTTATCGATTGATATCGTCATGGGGCAGACGTTGCCTGCTGCCTGCACGACCCGGAAGCGATATCTACGACCTGACCTGACATAGACCACGTGATGGTCTACAGTAGTTTCTGTGCNCCAGTGTTTCAATTTGGACCCTTTAATCTTAGCGTGTGTGTGAAACGAACCTGAAATGGGGCGCAGCTTATTTCCCCGGCAACCCGTATCCAATAGTTTGTCGGTGTCTGATCGGCGGATAATACAAAGTCATATCTTTCCCCCGAGAAACACGTGATCCTATCAACATCAACAGGCTTCACAGGGGCACCATCCATCGCGATCACCCTCAACCGATGGTTATCGATTGATATCGTCATGGGGCAGACGTTGCCTGCTGCCTGCACGACCCGGAAGCGATATCTACGACCTGACCTGACATAGAACACGTGATGGTCTACAGTAGTTTCTGTGCGGTTAGGTCCTTGAAGGATATGATTTGTTCCTGAAAGAAAAAAATATTTTGATAAAAAAAGACTTCATTTAAAAAATACCAAGAAAGTACTTTGCTTTTGTTGCGGAAACCCGATGGGCTCTCTGTCATTAAATCACTGAACAATAGATCCAACTTTGCGATAGGCCCATTTGGAGTCGACGACACTTAAATTAAGCAAGTTGGATACACTCCCTGATATCGTCATAACATGGATCATACTATTGGTCTTTAAGGTAGAATTTTTAAGCTACTACAAAAATGTTAGAACTTATCACAAATCAATTAAGTACCGGTACACAGATTGGTCATAATAAGCGCATTTATATTTATTCCAATAATAATTGTTTCATTCGAGGCCTCGAATTAATGGACCGTGCGTTCGAAATTAAAAACAGCCGTTAAATTTTCGTTGACCCGAGCGCGAGATTCTCTCTCGGTGCGTATTCCGCATGCTCTGTGTATGCGGCAGTGTATTAAAGTTCACGCTAAACATGCACGAACAGTGTGTGAGTGTCATTAAGGTAATATACGCTAGCCGTATCGCGAAACCGTTGGCATGATACGGTGAGAAAGGTGACAGACAATGGATTTATTTGAATTAAATGTCATTGACTATTTATGACTAAAATATTTCATTGAAATTTTCATTTTGGTATATTCGAGGTACAGAACAAGTTGTAAGCATAATTGTAAGGTATGCAAATGTAGTTTTTAACCTTAAAGGCCCGTTCACACAGGAGCGACAAAACGCTGCAACATTGTTGCTGCGTTAACGCAGCGACAATGTCGCAGCGTTTTGTCGCTCCTGTGTGAACGAGCCTTTAAGGTCTTACTGTGGATCCTTCTTTATAGTTCTACCATTACCATCAGGTGTCATCTTTTGAACACTGTTAAAGGAAAACACATCGGGGTTTTATAACATAAGATATATATCTTGCGATCAATCACAAACCTTAAACATGCTTTCCTATAGACTTATGAATGATATAGATTGTATGATCGATTGGAAAGCTTTATGGGCCCTGGTGTTGTTTCACAATAGATTACCATACATGAAAAGTCGTATACCATTGGAACCTGAAGAGTGCAAATTTAAGTGAATAAAATGGGCTCGTGTTTGGGTTTCTCTTTCGACACCTTAGATTGTAATAATAAAGTGTGCCTGTCTACAACAACCGCCCCCCCCCCAAAAAAAAAAAAAAACCGAAGAAAATGTACTGAAACACATTTGTTCTTTCTAATTATGTATTAGCAATCATGAATAAATGTTGGTTTGTTTATGTGTGTGTTTTTGTTTTACCGCTCTATAAAAAATATGAATCTTACTCTTACGCCTACCTCTTCCGTTGATGAGTATACCGCCTTGTGAGTCAATCGCTACACCGTGCTGCCCCGCGATGTCTACTGCACTCTGTGAGGCTTTCGTCCATTCGTTGAGAACGATCACGTGATCCGGCCTGTCCTTGTCGTACTCCCTTCGGTTAGGATCGGCTTCCGAAGTCTGCCGAACAATCAGTGAACCAAATAGTCCGTCTGAGCGCTGGCTACCAGCATGGGAATGCCACCAGTGTGTGCCTTTAAAGACATACGAGCGCAAGAGGTATGAATGATCACGAGGAGGTTTGTGTATAATGTGGTTATGTACGCTAACATGTAACTAATCAGCATTTACACGTTTAATCTTGAGAGATGATAGGACGCGCAGCTTGCGCTCGACCTAAATCAATGTAATCGTTAGTCATCCCTGCCTCCTGTGTATTTATGTGTATATATGTATATTGCATCTTTACACTATCGGATGACTGAGTCTTTCGGCACATAACTTCCTGTTTAGCCTTTAATTCGTACATGAAGTCATGACCAGCGAGATAGGACATTGTGCTCGCCAGGGCAAGTTATCGTTAGCCAAGCTTGTACGATGTGAATGACTGTATATGTTTTACGTTTACACTTAATTGTAATTTAGGCACATATATACTTTCCGGTTCGGTTGTGAACTCGTACATGAAGTCATGACCAGCGATGATAGTACATTGTCTTCGAGGTAAGGCCATGTTATCGTTAGCCAAGCCTGTCCCATATGAATGAATGCATACGTATTACGGTTACGCTAAATTGTAATGTATACACGTACCTTCCTGTTCGGCTGTGAACTCATACATGAAGTCATGACCAGAGATGATAGGACACTGCGTTACCATGGGCACCCCATCCATGTGTTGTGTGCCCCTCATGTGGAACCCATGCCAATGAATGATGACTGCTTCTTCGTTCTGCATTCGGTTATGAACGTGGACCCTTATGACGTCATTTTCACATACCTTAAGAGAGAAAAATGATTATAAATGGGTTGAAATCATACAGATTATTACAAATTCTGCGATGATCGATATTGTGAAAATGGCCAGTGGAAAAGGTTTAAATGAGTTCAAACGAATTTGAAATAGGGTAATAGGGGTTGTCAATCGGTTGACAAGGGTTCCAAATGGATTAAAAATCAGTTGAATATAGGATTGAAATGGGGGTGGAACAGTTTCAAAGGGGTTGAAATGGATTGATATTTGGTTGAAAATTAGGATTAAAAATGAAAGATTGGCTGAAAGGACTTCAAAATGGATAAAAATGGGTTGACAATTGGTAGAAAAGGATTGGAAATGGGGTAAAATTGTTTTCAAATGAGTTGATATGGGTTTCTTTCTTGGTAGTCTTTCCCCTTTTTAATGGAAGTCGCATTCCATTTCCGTACCTTTAAAAAGTGAATGGTGCTAGCCTGTGCCGCTCCTCGGAGAGTAGAAGAGATAGAGAGAGAGAGGGAGAGAGAGAGAGGCATACAAACAGAGCGCCATGTGATGGTTTTGATTTGTACGATCCCTTTTTGCGATACAATATTGTAGTCCGCTGATTCAAGAACCCGCCCATCTAAAATGATTATTATCTATACCTGTGTTTAAACAGGCAACATGACAATCATAACAAATACAAGTCAAATATGTACTTTTTGTAAATAGTCCAGTTCGCTATGTCACGATTTTTCCCGAGTAAAAATTTTATGGAGAGTAGTAAAACTATATATTTCTGAAATCTGTAGAGAAAAACGAATTCAATAAACCATGTTTGCATTTGCACAAATTCCGAATAAAGCCACCATCCGGGATTTTCAAAATGGCCGCCATTTGTTGAACACTTTTT